>CM030174.1:34090608-34098108 GCA_017639675.1 Aplochiton taeniatus | reverse complement strand
CTCTAGTAGACAGGCCTTCCTGTTCCTTGGATTACTTTTTTCTTGCCCAAGTGGCCTAGTTAAGCTTAATTTGACAACTTAATATTACGATTTGCAGACTGACTAAAGCAAACATTAGGGTTACTTGCTACTAAATATTGAGTCGACAAGAGTAAAACTTTTTAGCCCCCCCCAAAAAGAAAAGGGCCACCGTTCTCTGGCTAGCCCAGCTTTAATGAGCCCAGACGTTGCAATGTGGCGACCACCTCTGAAATGCTGCCAGACAACTCTACAGTGTCTTTCATTATGTGGACGCTGAGGTCAAAGCCGTGCTAAATGTTTGACTCTTAACGGTCCGACAGATAAATCAACGTGGGGCCATGTTCTACATCGTTAATTGGAGCAATGCCAGGGAATCTGTCCAATTAAAAAGCAAATGGAGAGTTACCCAATTAAAATGCTGTTTTATGGCCTTTTCCTCTCTATCTCCATGCTTATCTTTCCCTCTCTCCCACTTTCTCTCCTGCTCTCTTTTCTCTCACTTCCTCTCTCCCTCTCCCTCTCTCTCCCTTAGTTTTATCTCTTCTCTCTTTAGTTTTGTCTTTGCTCTCTCTTTCTCTTTCTTCTCCTTCTCCCTCTCTTTTTCTGTCTCTCTCTTTTTTCTCTCTCTCTCTCCCGTTCTATCTATCTTCCCTCTCTCTCTCTCTCTCTCTCTCTCTCTCTCTCGTTCTTTCTCTCTGATGTTGATGTTCATTAGTCATAGACTCCACACTCATTGCTGTGACTGGCACATGTTAAGCATGGTTCAGACTCATCAGTTCACCTGTGCTCTCCAAACACCGCCCTTATGAAGACTAGCCAGCCTGGCATTACACCCGGCATCTAATTGTTTGACATGGTTACAATTTCCTGCCGCTAAATTCTAAGTCTACGGTGTGACAGAGTTACATAATAAATGTTGTTATGCTGTGTGTGACCGTGTATGTGTGTTCCTATGGAGACAATGATCATATTTACATGAGTACGTTTCATTTTAAACAGAGTGGTTCGGAGGCAGGTGTTGTCATGTTTGTGTATCAGTACTAGACCATGTACCTTTGCTTTCATGACATCCCATCCTAATGTAAAACAGGAAATGACGAAGGGGTAACTATAGTTTCCATTCAGTTAACGTTCCTCTCCAAGCCCTATATAGAGTGAGAGTGAGAGTGAGAGTGAGAGTGAGAGTGAGAGTGAGAGTGTGAGTGTGAGTGTGAGTGTGAGTGTGAGTGTGAGTGTGAGTGTGAGTGTGAGTGTGAGTGTGAGTGTGAGTGTGAGTGTGAGTGTGTCTTGTTATTTTGCCAGGTGGCTGGAACTGTAAATTCATCGGCCACGCTCTCCAGATATATGTTTTGGCCAATTGGCACCTTTTTAAGGATGGTGTGATTATTGGATTAGGGTTAGGGTGAGGTACAGCTTCTATTCCTATGCTGACCCTGTAGTTTGAAGGGTCTGTCCATGAGCGCTTTGACGAGCACATGTTCTCTGCTAACGCGGGGGAGAAGCTCATCTGATGTCCCAGCATGCATTCCTTCATAGTCGCCACAGCGACACGGAGATGGAACACATTCGTACAGTAACCATGACAGCGGTGGTGTGCTATTTGTAGAAGAGAGAGAGAGAGAGAGAGAGAGAGAGAGAGAGAGAGAGAGAGAGAGAGAGAGAGAGAGAGAGAGAGAGAGAGAGAGAGAGAGAGAGAGAGAGAGAGAGAGAGAGACAACCAAACAAACAACAGTCCTATGCAGAAGGGTAGCAGGCCGGCTATATCCTTGGGCCGAACCGAACCAAACAGCTTGTCCGGGAGAGAACAGCAGGCTGACGTACGGACGCTAACATCAGCCTGCAAATAACAGACCCTGTGTCCATAGCAACCGCTCATTATAAGGCAACTAGAGATGTGTGATTATGAGAGAGAGAGAGAGTTGATATTCCTTGTGCCTTTAATAATTCATAGCCACCTATCAGGGGGCCTGCTGGTGGAGATGAACTGTGTCCTTGGTTCTTTTGAAGTGGACCTAACTACAGTGTACTGAGTGGTGTTATGCTGCGAGGTGTCAACCTTCATCCCTGTGACCGCTGGAGTGTAAACGTGTGGTGTGTCTATGGAGGGGACTCAGTGAGGTGGGGGTGGGGGGATTCAGAGAGCTGCTGGCTCACACACGCCCGGTCCTGCCTTTCCCTCGACACACCCGCTCAGGCCCAGGGGAAGCCCAATCCGAGGTGAGATCCGTCCAATTTTCACATGCCGGGTAACGAAGACAAAGCCCTCGGTGTCTCGGAGAGACTTCTTAGGTTAGCGCTTAACGAGCCCAGCGTGAGGAGCCATCTGTAGCCGTGGCTGAACACTCATCCTTCTTTATGATCCTACAAGTAGCCTGTGTCATTTTCTGACACGTCCACTGCTGTGCGCAACGTTTTCTTGAGGATAAAAAAAACGAAGAAAAGAAATAGCCCCTCTACCGCCGCCATCTCAAGGCTGGGGCGGGTGTCCGTTTTACTGCGTGATGCTCTTGTGTGCTTTTGAAACGCTAACTGTGAGCTGGCAGCCTTCCCTGTTCCTCCCCTGTCTCATCCTCTTCCCCTCACAGGACGTAAACACTGTCAGCACTGGAATAACACCACAGCCATTACAGGCCCTAGAGTTAGAGCCAGTAGAATGGAATAGAAAAGGGATCCGTTGCAGTTTGAAATGGAACAATTGCAGTTGGAGCTGAGAACCATTGCAGTTTGAAATGGAACCATCGCAGCTTGATCTTGGAACTATTGGAGTATGAGCTGGAACCAATCATTTTCAGTATTTCTTTTTTTTTATTATCTCTGCAACACCACATTATTTCCGGTTTTAGTTGTCTCTTTTAAGATAGAGTCGAGAGAGCACTGACCCCATGAGCTTTTTTAGCAGACACACACAGACACACAGCTATTAACATGTTGATATATGTAGCGCACATACACACGCAAGACAAGCTAAGCGGGACCTTGTTTAATTTATGTGCATACATAAACACACACAGATGGATGGACAGAGAGACAGGCAGACCAGCACAGGAACACATGCAGTGTCTCAGATGAGAAACAGACTTCCCACCCACTCCTTCAAGATGACCCACTTTTTGTAACAACAAAAGCCTGAAACCGGCAAACATCTGTCTGTTTCCCCTCTCTTTGCACCATGAGCAGTCCTGTCCATATGTCCACTGACACTATTCCGTTTTTGTGGCCTAAGAAGGTTGTTGTTGCAACACATGTAGGAGACTCAGAGGAGCTATGCCACACAGAAATGTTTGTTAGAAGCTAGTGTGGTAGTTTCACTTTAGTAAATGCATTCCACACATAGATTTAAAAAATATATATAATAATAATAAATATTCTTGGAATATCCTACATTATTCATGTTATTTATACATAGAGCGATCAGTTTATTTTTTGTTCCATTTGCATTGACAGCAGAGTTGAGGTTCCAGGAGTCAGGCCTTTTTTCTTAGGGCTAATGGAATCTGTTTCTGCTGACTCTACGAATGGCCGAATGGCCGGTTTGCTGTGCTGGTGTTTTTAGAGTCAGTACACCATTAAACTGCCTTCATTACTATGCATGCTAATGACGTAGACCAGGTTAAAAAATAAAATGGAAAGTCACTGGTTAAAATGACAAGCACAAATATTTTCTATTTTCAATATATAAAAAAAGTTTTTTTTTATGGGATAATTTTTCAGGGGATGGCAAATACATTTTATGTGGCATGCGTTGTGTTTGTACCAGGCGTAACCATGGTTACATGCGTTGCGTTTGTACCAGGCGTAACCATGGTTACATGCGTTGCGTTTGTACCAGGCGTAACCATGGTTACATGCGTTGCGTTTGTACCAGGTGTAACCATGGTTACATGCGTTGTGTTTGTACCAGGTGTAACCATGGTTACATGCGCTGTGTTTGTACCAGGTGTAACCATGGTTACATGCGTTGTGTTTGTACCAGGTGTAACCATGGTTACATGCGCTGTGTTTGTACCAGGTGTAACCATGGCTACATGCGCTGTGTTTGTGCCAGGCGTAACCATGGTTACATGCGTTGTGTTTGTACCAGGTGTAACCATGGTTACATGCGTTGTGTTTGTACCAGGTGTAACCATGGTTACATGCGCTGTGTTTGTACCAGGTGTAACCATGGTTACATGCGCTGTGTTTGTACCAGGTGTAACCATGGTTACATGCGTTGTGTTTGTACCAGGTGTAACCATGGTTACATGCGCTGTGTTTGTACCAGGTGTAACCATGGCTACATGCGCTGTGTTTGTACCAGGTGTAACCATGGTTACATGCGTTGTGTTTGTACCAGGTGTAACCATGGTTACATGCGTTGTGTTTGTACCAGGTGTAACCATGGTTACATGCGTTGTGTTTGTACCAGGTGTAACCATGGTTACATGCGCTGTGTTTGTACTAGGTGTAACCATGGTTACATGCGCTGTGTTTGTACCAGGTGTAACCATGGTTACATGCGTTGTGTTTGTACCAGGTGTAACCATGGTTACATGCGTTGTGTTTGTACCAGGTGTAACCATGGTTACATGCGTTGTGTTTGTACCAGGTGTAACCATGAAGCTGATGGACGAGGTAGCTGGCATTGTAGCGGCGCGACACTGCAAGACTAACATCGTTACAGCTTCAGTGGACGCAATCAACTTTCACCGCAAGATCAAGAAAGGTTAGTGAAACTATAAAAAAGGATTGTATTTGGAGATGGTAATCACAACATCCAAACCCACACACTGTTCATATTAGTTGGAAATGGTCCAACTGTTATCTCCTGACCCATATTAGACCATAGGGTCACCAACAACAACAACATCAGATAACTTGTTTATGTAATGTTTTTCTTTTGTTTTAAAGAATTTGACAACTAACCTGTGGGGAAAAGCTTTTATTTATTATGAAGTGGAAAGTGATGATGTCACAGTGATACTGTATATAGCGTTTGTTTTATCTTATTTATTTATTTATTATTATTATTATTGAATTCATCTTGGCCAACCCCACTGCGTCTAGACAGAAAAAACTGGCCCAGCTGTTATCTTCTTGCTCCAGATATGTAGCGGTGCACAGCCTTTCCTGAGCCGTGGGCACACTGTCTACGGGGCCTCTGACACATGACAGGCCCCCATGAACAATAACACTTGTTATGTTATACTTGGATAAAAACCAGGCACTTTGCTGTTCCGCACCATCCATCTCTAGTTGTCGCCATAGCGATTTATTGTGCTATTGATCACTTGTGAGGACGTGAATTATTTTAAGGTTTTAGCTTTCTCTGTTTCTGACTTCAGTTTGTAGGCATTATCTGTCTATGAAAAAGACAAATCCTTTTCAGGAAGACTTTTACATGCAAGATCTTAACGGCTGTAGACACGTGGGCCATTTTAAAACGGGAGATGATTCCTTTAAGAGCTTATAGAAGTCGAGGTATTGTCTGCGTCATAACTATCCAATAAACCCTACCCGCCTTTCAAACTCTGCTCACAGCGTGTAGTTTTTACTTTGACCTGACAGCGCTCTTACCTATAAATCATTTACAACTGGTGTTAGACAGAGACACTGCAGAAGTTCTTTGCTATCCCCTAAAAACTTTTATTTTTTTCCCTGTGTTAGAGGGTTTCTAGTGGGGGCTGTAATAATATACAGTGTGTTATTCCATGAATCCCTGTTTGGTATAGTATGAATCTAATCTGTCTCTCCATCAATTCTCTCCTGGTTTTAGCAGTGTGGTAAACTCCTCTTGATTTAGGATGTTCAGAACCAAGGCCCAAAGGTTTTGAAGGGTGCTTTGCTTGTTCAGGTCCCGATTCGAATGCCAAGAGCTTTTTGCACAATATCAGTTTGTGAGAGTGCGAGAAATGCACCATTCCAGACTGCTGGTATTATTTCACCACTTCAACGTTCCCGTTGTCATGGCAACCAGACTCTGTAACGCGGTACATGTAGATGAAAGGGAATGAAGAAACCCTAGATCTTTCGTCATCAAACAGAGTCTTATTGTTCTAACCTCACTGAGGCCTAAACATTGAAACCCCTTCTTCCACGCATTTCTCTCTGTAATGGAGTATATCCCTCCGATGTGGTTTCCCTCATGGAGCTACGTGTCTGTATGTGTGTACAATACACATGTGTATTACCTGTGTATCCAAGAGCCTGGACTGAATGATAGCGCTCCAATCACCAGCAGTGGCTCCTCCTCAGGGTCACATCAACACACCACAGAATGGACCTGAACTGGTTCCAGTGCAGGCTTAAAGGATCACTTACATAGGGGTTGCTGTGGTCAGACCGTTGCCATGCTTAGTGTTGCTGTGGTCCTTGATAGGGTTGTTGTGGTCAGGCTGTTTTCATGGTTACATAGGGTTGTTGTGGTCAGGCTGTTACCATGCTTACATAGGGTTGTTGTGGTCAGGCTGTTTCCACGGTTACATAGGGTTGTTGTGGTCAGGCTGTTGCCATGCTTACAAATATTATTAGGGTGGCTGTGGCTCAGGAGGTAGAGCATGGAGCGGGGCGTCCACCAGGTTGGTGGTTCGATTCTCTGCTCCCCCTGGCCACATGTCGAAGGCATGACACTGAACCCTAAGTAGCTCCCGATGGCATGTCAGCATTGGTGTGTGACTGGGTGTGTGACTGGGTGTGTGACTGGGTGTGTGACTGGGTGTGTGAATGGGTGTGTGACTGGGTGTGTGAATGGGTGTGTGACTGGGTGTGTGACTGGGTGTGTGACTGGGTGTGTGACTGGGTGTGTGACTGGGTGTGTGACTGGGTGTGTGACTGGGTGTGACTGGGTGTGACTGGGTGTGTGACTGGGTGTGTGACTGGGTGTGTGACTGGGTAAATTGTAAAGCGCTTTTGGTACTGTGAAAGTTCATAAGTAAGTGCAGTCCATTTACCATTTACCATAGGGTTGCTGAGGTGGCAGGGTTGTAAGTACAAACGTTTCTCTGTCCCTGTGGTTGGGTTGTTTTTCAGCCCATTAACCTTCACCCTCTTATCTTACTTAACATCTCACCTCTGCTATGGTCTCTTTGTAATGGAAAAGTAAATGAGGTGATAGGATCACAGGGAGCAGACAGGGAGGGTTGGGGTTGGGTTTTATTGATATCAAAACCAGAGCTTTGGCTTTGGCTCTCCTTAGGAGATGTAAACCCCATTAATAATAATAATAATACAGTACATTCATACAGAGCTTTTCCAAACATAAATCACCTCAATAGACTTGTTGAAAGTTCAGTTTAATTCGACTCACTACTGTTTCAACAAAGACCCACCCCAACCACCACCCCATCGCACTAACAGCAAATACCGTCAGCTGTAGCCTTTGTCCAAGAGCAGATTAAGACAGAGAGAAATGTACATTCAAATGCTTTGTTATTCAAAAGGACCCCTCATTAACGCTCAGCCTGCTTTGTAGTTGAAAAAAAAACGCTGGTGACAATGGTAGGA
>CM030174.1:34080608-34085608 GCA_017639675.1 Aplochiton taeniatus | reverse complement strand
GTGTGTTTCGGGGTGTGTGTGCGCGAGTGTGTGCGTGTGTGTGTCGGGGTGTGTGCGTGTGTGTGTCGGGGTGTGTGTGTGTGCGAGTGTGTGCGTGTGTGTGTCGGGGTGTGTGTGCGTGTGTGTCGGGGCGTGTGCTGAGTTCCACTGACATTCTGATAGTGATGTCATAATACCTGTACTGAGAAGCCCTTCCCTGTGTTTGTGCTCCCCAGATCCAAGGGGAGGAGGAGCAGAAGAGGTTTGATGAAGCTCAGGGCCGTTACCTTCACAACAAGGCCAAGAGACTGGCGGAGAAAGACATAAAAAACTGACAATTAACAGTGTAGAAAAACACAGCACTTACTTTCTACCACCAATGTCATCCTATAGCACCAAGAAAGACAGTGCTACTGAACCCCTATCACAGGCCCTCTGACCCTTCTCCCGACCCCCCCCCCCCCCCCCCCCCCCCCCCAAGTCCATCCACCACTTCAAGACGTTAGCTGTATAGAATCACGATATGCAGATATTCTGTAACTCACCTAACAACCCTTCACTTTGATCCTTTCGATGAAGGATTGTCCCTGTCCTCTGTCTCCCTGCTGCAGTCGCCTGCCTCCGCTACATGACATGAAATAAAGCATCACCAGAATATCTTAACTTGTATCAATCAGGCAGCACACCACAGTGTCTGTAGTCTCTCTCTCTCTTTCTCTCTCTCTCTCTCTCTATGTGTGTGTGTGTCCGTCTGTGTATATTAGTCATCTTTTTTTAATAGGCACAAGATTTTTATTATTTTCATTTCATCTCAAATGATGTATGTATGTATGTGTAAACAAATCATTGATGAATGACCAAATTAAACAATGTAGACCTTACAATGGACTTGTCAAGAGACGTAGTCTTCGTTGCTTATCTGTGTACAAATAAATAAATGAATACAAATAATTAATTTGTGATTTTGTGTATTATTATTGATGACGTCACATTGGTGGCCGTGTGCCAATGATTTACACAACAGGAACTGTGTGGTCAAACGGAGGAGGGCTGACGGTCTGTGTGTGTGTGTGTGTGTATGTGTGTGTGTGTGTGTCTATTTGTGTGTGTGTGTGTGTGTGTGTATGTGTGTGTGTAGCACACCCACAAATAACTTTTTAACAGTGGCAGTGTGTCTTTTTCTTCATAGTTCCTGGGAGGCAAGTGGTTGAGTTTCTAAGCGAGTACGGCCAATAAGATATACAGTCATCATCGTGTTGTCATTGGTTCCGGACGTTTGTTCCGGCTCTAGGCAGCAAAACACCTTTGTTGTTCTTTGTTCCTGTTGAACACAAAGGGAGTCTCCAGCTGCAGCCGTAAGGGGGTAGAGCTATTTTTAAGCCCAGAGTAGACCATGCACCTGGGGACTAGGGACTAAGTGGAGGGGCTAGAACCCAGGGCATGGATCTCATACCTTACCATTGGAAAAAGTTTTAAAACGGTCCCTTTATGTCTACTATGGTGTACTATCGTGGTTGCCCCCCCCCCCCCCCCCCCCCCCCCCCCCCCCCCCCCCCCCCATTCAAACAGAGCTAACAGGAACAGGAAGTAAAGTTTTATGTTTGTTGTTGCCCGTGACAACAGGTTAGATGAAGCAGCCATCTTAGAGTACCCCTGCCCCATATTGCCACGGACCTGTGCTCTTTGTACAATTCACTTTTTTTTTTACTCTACAAAGTTCACTTTTAGATGTCTTCAATGACATCCTGAAATGTTACCACTGAAAAAAACTGTGCCTAAAATAGATTCCAGAACAAGAGCAAAAGAGTCTGAAAGTGGTAACCATGGTGATTACTGATTACACAGTATGGCAAAGAATTCCGCTCGTCATAAAGAGCAGGGATCCAGGCAGCGAACTCCTGCAAAACATTGCCAACTGAATTAGGTGTGTATTGTAGCTCACCATTTTGGCATTCATTCAAAAAATATACACAAGTTGTAAGTCAGTCTATTATTTCATCTTTTTTTCCGCCAGAAAAGAATCAATTGATTCCCACAGAGTTTGAGTCCGAAACAGGAATGATTTTGCCAGTGAGGCTTGGGGAAGCTCTACCGCCCTGTAGGAAGACAAATTGACCCACCCAGCACGGCCATTAAGGCTCTGACAGAGAGGGATGGGGAGGAGGAAGAGGAGGGACAACTGTGTTTCCACCTGCTTATCCTCTAATAATGGAGTTCAAAGTAGATCATAATGTTGTGAGGCTTGTTATTTTTCCAGGGGAAATCTCCTGCCACTTAACAACCACAGAAAAATTGTGAGGAAAAGAAGATGAATAATCTATCATCCCTGCTGTAGGCCTGCAGTCAGTATCTTTTGATGGTATTTGCGTTTGTGATATGTAAATATATAATGTACTGTCCTTGGGGAGGTCGACTGAGACTTCAAATAGACTCCAGGAGCAGACCACCTTAGAGACGGTGCCGAACCTTTAAACTCTGCTGTTTGTGTGTGTGTGTGTGCGTGTGTGTGTGTGTGTGTGTGTGTGTGTGTGTGTGTATGAGTGAATGCGAGTGTGCGAGTGTGTGTGTGTGTGTGTGTGTGTGTGTGTGTGTGTGTGTCGGAGCGGGCCTGGCGCCTGCAGTGAGGACCCAGTGGGCGGGGAAGAGGATTGCCTTCTGTCACACTTTACTTCCAGGTCATCTGTCACCACGGAAACACTGTTTTCTGCCTCTCCCCTATCAAGACCTGCTTCCTCTTTCTCTCTCTCTTTCTCTCTCTCTCTCTCTCTCTCTCTCTCTCTCTCTCTCTCTCTCTCTCTCTCTCTTTATTTCTCTTTGACTGTCTCTGATTGTGTATGCATCTTGTCTTTTCTATCCTTTGTCAGTCACCCATTTTCATCTCTTTCTTTAACCTCCCCAAGGAAGGCTTTTGGAAATATTTCTTTCAGAAAAAGCTGATACTGTGACTTTATCCTTCCTTTTTTTATTCTTCTTCAGATTAAGTAATGGTCTTACACCTTACAAACAATCCCAATTTCAACTCATAAAATGACTTTATGTTATCCTACTTTGTGTCTGAAACTAACGGGAAAGCATTGTTTCTGCAACGATGCTGGCAGTTAGAATACATACATTTCTGCACGTGCTCATTAAGACTAACTGCATTGTCTAACATTACATAACTTGAGTTGACTAGCTCCTTTACATATATCGGCTTGACTGTAAGGGTGTCACGTGTCACGTGGTTGTTATGCATATGGAATTATTAAGCGTTCATCACGGGGGGGGGGGGGGGGGTCATGGAAAGGTCATGGAAATGCTAATGGTAATGTAATGGGAAGTACTTTATTGAACCCCAAGGAAAATGGTCAAATTAAAATGTAAATTAATTCTAAAACGATTTGTTTTGCAGTATGATTGAGTAGAATGAACATCATTTGCGCCTGAGAAAATAGTATTTCATTGCAGGAGTAATATGGTCGTTCAGACGGTTTCATATAGGGGCCTATGGCTTCCCTTTTCGGGGATAAAAGTTCATTTCTACGATGGCAAGTGAAAGTTAGCATCAGAAGTTAAGTTATGACGATTCAGAATGGAACCTGAGCGTCTTTAATTTGACATATTGGATGCAAAGCTGGATTTAGCATAGACCTAAATGCTCAAAAACTGTGTCTATTGACAGTGTCCAATTGCAAACAGACTGTCTCGTGGGCCTAGTGTAGTAATTGAAAACCAATCACTAATTTAATTAAGGTATATTTAATTAAGGCTATCAATTCTCAATTTTCAATTAAACGGTGAATATCAGTTCAAATTGTAATTACAAATCTGCACTGTATCAAAACGACGACCTTGTCTCAATGAATTATTTCTTATTTTTGCGGTTTACTCTCATATTGCCACAAGGAAATAAAGCATGAAACATCCAGCGCACGAGCTGGAGTGCACGCGGCTCAGTCAGTCATGTCTTACTCACCGCTCCTTTAGCGACCGTCGGAAAAACTATCGGCTGTACTGAGCTTTTTATTATGTAAGGAGGGTTGTTATGTATTCACTTAGTTGTGGAAGGCGTTTTCTAGTCATGACACTCCGAACCTATCGATAATATATTTCATTGTCCCTGTAATGAGACAAAGCAGGAGAGGCGCGCACACTAACATGGAAATACAGCTGTGCTTAGACGGTTAGGCTGCTGTTTAAGGCATTATCGCTCGTTTCCCCATTCACAGCGTCGAACTAGTAGCCTATCTATCACACCGTTTGTTTCTTTTGGATTATAAAGACTACAAATCAACTTCTGTGGAGTTTATCAGACAGGACACCTTAGGTAAAAGGGTTAATACATATTTTAATCGTGATCTGGAATAACCGTCCGAATTGTCTTTTGAGAGGTGAGTCTTAACCACTGAGCATGGTCTTTTAACCCAGCAATGATTCGTGATCCCGGATAATGACATGGAATTACGTTAGATACCCTCTGCTTAAAACAGCTCTCATCCTATAGATTTATTTATGTTTCCTCATAACCTATTATACCCATTAATTGCCGGGGGAAGACTCACACACTGTCATGTCATCAATGTCCATTTGATTCAACCCGTTACAATTGGTCACCATTGCGATGCATTTGCTCTATTCGAAATGCCCGTTGAAATGATAATTTTTCTTAACTTTGCTTGTATTTTATCATATAATTTAACCCATTATAATTCTGACACAATTGAAAGGTAATTCAAAATGGTTTGAGATAGGGTACTCTATGAAAACGACCGCTGTGTAGAGAGTAGAGAATGGCTGACCAGTCTACATACTGGATGAGGTAATATACTCCATGGAGTTGTCTTAACATTTCACGTCAACGTGACACAGAAAGGACTATAGAACATAATGGGTTTGGTGTGCGCATTTCCTTGTGATGGGTTCATAAAAACGCTACCATGTTGCTGGTTATGTATCTGACGCAAGGTTTTAAGGTTTTAAAGTGGATCATTCATTGATACTCCAAACACACACCCCTCACCACGGTACCAAGAGTCAGGTGT
>CM030174.1:34070608-34075608 GCA_017639675.1 Aplochiton taeniatus | reverse complement strand
TACCTGTCTCTCTGTCTCTGTCTGTCTGTCACACCTGTACCTGTCTCTCTGTACCTGTTTCTCTGTCTGTGTCTGTCTGTCACTCCTGTACCTGTCTCTCTGTCTTTGTATTTCTTTTACACCTGTACCTATCTCTCTCTCTTTGTACCTGTCTATCTCTCTGCCTGTGTCCGTCTGTCTGTATGCATGTCATCATGACTCCGATGTCAGTCTCTCTCTCTCTCTCTCTCTCTCTCTCTCTCTCTCTCTCTCTCTCTCTCTCTCTCTCTCTCTCTCTCTCACTCTCTCTCTCCCTGTCTGTATGCCTGTCACTTCTGTAGCTATCTATTTCTCTTTCTCTCTCTCTCTCTCTCTTGTTTGTTGTCTGTTCATTGGGCAGTGATAGTTGTGATGATTTATGAGGACGACGTTTCTTAAATCCCCCTGCAAGATTGTGACCATACTCCTGTTCTACTAAAATACATAAACGTGAGATTATGTGAAAATCACTATTTATGTTTGTTCTGCCAGACGTTGTGTAGGGCAACACCCTGCCTCATCTCTGTCAGCCATGTTGGCAGGGTCTGTGTTTTCTCAAACCCTTCTTGTGGCTCTAGCTAGATAATGCTCTCCCTGTTTGCCAAGAAAAATAGGTAGAAAGGGTGGCCTAGGAGATAAGAAAAAAAGAAATGAAACGCCAATCAATATAATGCTGTTAATATCTAACAAAACATTATGAATAAATAGCACTTGAAAATCTGTGAATAAAAACCCTTCCCATATCAAGCACTATTTTCTTTTACTATTTCTCTTGTTTTCTCAGTAGAATTGTTGGCTGTTGTCCCGAGTCACCTTGGGCTGCAGTGAGGAATGAGGCAGCACTGGGGATGCTGGAGATCATTTTTCATCCCATTGGTGGTTACGTGTCTCCAGGGGACCTAATGGAAAGCCCTCCATGAGAACAGGACAGTTACAATCAACCCAACCAGTCAATATCAATACAACCCCCCCCCCCCCCCGATATTGATCCAGTAGACTATCACGTCTACCTCTGCAGTCTAACACATATCAGGGGGCATATTGGTCTGTGTGCTGTCGGCTATGTGTGTGTGTGTATGTATGCTATTGGCTGTGTGTGTGTGTGCGTGTGTGTGTGTACGTGTGCTGTTGGATGTATGCCAATGGTTCTCCCTGGCCTTGTTGTTTCAGCAAACTATTACAGTAGAGAGGCAGGTATTGCATGGTATGTCTACTCGCTGCTCCTTTGTACTTGTGTGTGTGTGTGTGTGTGTTCGCTGTTGGCTGTGTGTGTGTGTGTGTGTGTGTGTGTGTGTGTGTGTGTGTGTAAGGCTATATACTAGGATGGCTCCACAGGTAATCAGAGGGAGGGAGTCAGGAGAAGATAGAGCGGAACAGAGAGGACCTGCTGAGGGGGGGGGGGGGGGGGGTTGAAAGGGGGAGAGGAGGTATAAAAGGAAAGAAGAGAGAAGAGAGAACGAAAAGTAGTGTTTTCACAACATCAGCGACAGTTAGAAAAGTAGTGCAATGGACTGAAGTGAATGTTTGGTTGCTGTGTGGAGCTGTGGATGCGCCGTTGGGGAAAGTGAAGGCCTTAGAGAGCCATGAAGAGCCTGGGGCCTCCATCTTTAACCCTCTGAGCTGGGGACACATCTCCAGTTTGTATGCGTTTATCTCTTAAATTCCCTACGTTATTTCTCATTTCTCGTGAGGTAATTTTCACAGTGAGGGGCCCCGGTTGCCTGCGTTACAGTAGGCTGTCTTAGAGCTCCATTAACTGGACTGGCTGGAGCACTTAGTCAGGGAGGGAGAGTTTGTATATCCACTTATTGAATGCCATTAACAGTCATTTCTTCATCTATGTTTAGCTAACACACTATGTTTGATCCCACCCCCTTTTTCCTTTTCCTGTTCTCCTCCCGCTCTCCCTCCTCCTCAAGACTGCTGATCACACTGGCTTGGCCCAGCCACTCCTCCTGGGTGTCCTCCTTTTCCTCCTCCTCCTTTTCCTCCTCCTCCTCCTCCTCCTCCTCCTCCTCCTCCTCCTCCTCCTCCTCCCTGGTCTACCCTCCTTCCCCCCTAGTACCGCCCTCTGTCCCATGGATCACTGCTAGGATGCCTGCCTGGCCTGACGCCCTGCAGCATCCCCTCCTCCTGCCCACCTCCTCCTCGGCTCCTCCTCCTCTTCCTCCTCTTCTTCCGCCTCCTCCTCCACGCGCCTCCTGCTCCGCCGCCTCCGCGCCGCCCCCCCGCCGGCCATGGGCGATGAGGGGACCATGAAGGATGAGGTGCTGACCACCAACGCCGTGGCCTGGCTGGTGTGCTCGGTGCTCTCCATCCTTGCCAACGCCTGGGGCATCCTGAGCGTCAGCGCCAAGCAGAAGAAGTGGAAGCCGCTGGAGTTCCTGATCTGCACGCTGGCGGGCACGCACATCCTCAACATGGCCATCCCCATCACCATGTACTGCGTGGTCACGCTGCGCCGACAGTACTCCGCCTACCAGTGGAACGAGGGCCTGTGCAAAGTGTTCGTCTCCACCTTCTACACCCTCACGCTGGTCACCTGCTTCTCCGTCACCTCACTCTCCTACCACCGCATGTGGATGGTGCGATGGCCCGTCAACTACAGGTGAGGGCGGGGAGCAGGGCGGGGGCAGGGGGGGCAGAGCGGGGGCAGGGAGGGGGCAGGGCGGGGGCAGGGCGGGGGCAGGGCGGGGGCAGGGAGGGGCAGAGCGGGGGCAGGGAGGGGGCAGGGCGGGGGCAGGCGAGGGGGCAGGGTGGGGGTAGGGCGGGGGCAGGGAGGGGTCAGGGTGGGGGCAGGGCGAGGACAGGGTGGGGGCAGGGCGGGGACAGGGTGGGGGCAGGGGGGGCAGGGCGGGGTCAGGGTGGGGGCAGGGCTGGACAGGGTGGGGGCAGGGCTGGACAGGGTGGGGGCAGGGTGGGGGTAGGGTAGGGTCAGGGTGTAGCAGGGCGGGCAGGGCGGGGGCAGGGCTAAACAGGTGTGTGGGCCGTAGCTCAGTGTGGGAGTAAAAAAGTGAACTGAGAGTAAAAAAAGCTTTATTTAAACAAAGGGCCAGATCTGCAATTGTTGAAAGGCAACCCCCCCAAAATTTAAAATAGCATGCAAACATAACGTTCTGTTAAAAGGATGGTTAAAGTTACTTAATGATTTC
Organism: Aplochiton taeniatus; assembly: GCA_017639675.1. Taxonomy (NCBI): domain Eukaryota; kingdom Metazoa; phylum Chordata; class Actinopteri; order Galaxiiformes; family Galaxiidae; genus Aplochiton; species Aplochiton taeniatus. Next base: position 34,072,438 of record CM030174.1, on the reverse strand, counting down.
CAAGCCCATCAAATCTTTTTCAGAGCGTGGTAAAAACTAAATCAAAAAGCCCCTTCACGTTTGAAGGATTTTGTTCTCGGCCACTGGCCCCAGGTGTTAGTGTGGTTACCCAGGTTACCCAGGTGTTGTTACCCGGGTTACCCAGGTGGAATCTCAGGCCAGACGATGACGTCCACATCAGCTGGCTCTCGCCATCCCGCTCCAAACTAACCGACGAGCCGTGTTGGGGCGGACGCAACACCATGTCAAATATCACTCAGGATTTAGCTCCTTTGTGCTTCCTACACTAACTCTGTAGGGCCATTGCATCTACATCATAAAACTCCACCTCAAAACCTACAGTGGAGGCTTAAGATATACAGTTACCGTCGTCCCAAAATTACATTTTACTAACACAGATGGACTGTGAGTTGCTATGAATATTTTCAGTGGTGATACAAAGACTACACAAACATCTCTGTAAAATAAAATAAAGGCTAATTGCGGTGTCCTTAGTAAAACAACAGCAAAAATGGTGCACATGCAAGAATCTGAGATACCAAACCCATTTATGAACCTTAAAAGGCGTTTTACAAAATCCTTAACGTTCGTAATGTTCCAGTTAAGGACTGGATTTCTGTTGAAACACAGTAGCATGGCTCCTGGCACAAACGTTCTCCCTCTTCATCCCTGCGGGCCCTAGCTCCCAGTTCAGAGGTAACTAGGCCAATCCTCCACTCTGCCAGTTTCACCCTGCACAGGCCTTTAATTATTAATATGCTTCTTTCTTTTATTGTTACTATTATAGTCATGATTATTAACATCATGCATATTATTATTACAACTGATGTTATTATTTTATGATATATATGATCAAATTATTGTTTTGTATTATACTCGAGTCGAATGGTGTGTGGTTCGGTTCCCCCCCCTTGAAACAAACGCCTCAGTGAGGGTTTTCTTTGAACTGTGAAGACCCCTCCCCAGTTTCTCTGACTCGACCAGCGGTTTCGCTAACATCCTCCCGGCCGTCACGCTGGATACACTCACCATAAGCTAAGTAGCTAGCGCTGAGAACGGCAGCTACACGCACGCACACTTACAGTTACACTAAATAACTCACTTACAGTTACACTACTAACACAGGGGAGGAACTTTATTTTACCAGCTGGGGTTTGGCTGGATATTGTTTGGGTTGTTGGCCTCCATTGACATTCAGGCTGGTGAGGACAGTTCCGCGCCAGCCCAGCCCTAAAGGCACAGGCCAGTGGCCGGCCGGCTAGCTTCCCTTTCCAGCTCGCTGTATACAAAGGCAAAGATAATTGAATTGTTCTACGTATCGTCTGCACGCGGACGTGCTGCCGCTCAGGCCTGGACGGTTTCGGACTGCTGTTCTCCGGGAGGAGGATAATTAGTTGTCAGGGCGGAGGACGACCAAGGAGGACCTGAGCGGAGAGAGAGAGATCAGCAGGGCTTTTTTGGTGAGGGAGAGAGGGGAGGGGGGGGGGGGGGGGGGCGTGAGAGAGAGAGAGAGAGGGAGGGAGGGAGGGAAAGAGGGAGAAAAAAGGAGAGAGGGAGAGAGAGAGGGGGGGGGGGGTGGGGGTGAGAGAGAGAGAGAGAGAGAGAGAGAGAGAGAGAGAGAGAGAGAGAGAGAGAGGAGATAGAAAGATCAGCATGGCTTTTTGGTGTCCCTTAGGAGGGCAGGTTAGAGTCTTCACCAAAAGCCTTGGGGAGAGTTTACACAGAGCATTAGACTGGATCCAAAAGAAGAGGGAGGGGGTGGAGGGAGGGAGGGAGGAGGGGAGAGAGAGAGAGAGAGGGAGAGGAAGAGGGGGAGGAGATGAGAGGGGG
>CM030174.1:34028108-34065608 GCA_017639675.1 Aplochiton taeniatus | reverse complement strand
TCCTCTGTGTGTGATAACGTTGTTCCTCTGTGTGTGATAACATTGTTTGTGTGTGTGTGCTAACGTTGTTCCTCTGTGTGTGATAACATTGTTCCTCTGTGTGTGATAACCTCTACTGGGTAGCCTCTATGAACACTGTAGTGCTCAAATCATACTGACTGTTGTCTCAAAGCCATGTGATAGCTCCAGATAGATAATGAAATAGACTTGTAAGGTTAAAGCTGACAAGTTTGCTGAACTGGCTGGAAACTATATAATGTCCCATATAATATCTTGTCAGACATGTGTTTGTCTGAAATAACAGAAAATAAAATGGAGCTATTTTTCCAAAATCCTTCCAATTTCCAAAAACACAGACAGACTTGAGTGCTGTTAGAGCTTTTTCAAATCATCTTATGATGTGTGTGTTGTAAGGTATTTATCATGAATTAGTCATATATTTTGTAAGTTTCATGATGTACCATCTGAATGTGAATCTGCTTCCATGGCTTAATGTTAGCACTTTACCTCAGGGTGTGCAGCAGTGTCTCTAAGTTTTGGATCCGAGGTTTTGTTTGAGGGCCTGTGACGTAACGACTCAAGGACTTGACCAACGATTCGTAGTGGGTTTAGGCTCGTGTTAGCTGGCATTCAGACTGGTTTCTAAATGAAAAGGTGGGAGTTTGGAGAAAAAGACTCCACCTCCCTCCTCCTCCTCCTCCTCCTCCTCCTCCTCCTCCTCCGTTGCTGTGGTAACCCTCCTTCCCTCCTGTAAGGTGGTGAGCTTCGCCAGTCTGAAGTACGACCGCTCGTACAGTTGGATGGTGCTATGTGTGCTGTGGTGCTCCATCGCCCAGTCCATCCTCCTGCCCATGTTCCTGTGGGCCTGCGACCGTTACCGCGCCGACGTGCGCATGGTCTGGGAGAAGTGCGTGGCCATCATGTCCAACGATGACGTCGACGAAGGTAAACGGCCAAGAGGCACTTTTCCTCCTCCTTCCTACCTCCTTCTCCTCCTCCTCCTCCTCCTTCTCCTCCTCCTCCTCCTTCTCCTCCTCCTTCCTACCTCCATCCATCCCTTCTCTCCCTCCTCCTCCTTCTCCTGCTCCTTCCTACCTCCATCCATCTACGCCAGCTTCCTTACTCCTGCTCCTCCTTCCTACCTCCCTCCCTTATCTCCCTCCTCCTCCTCCTCCTTCCTACCTCCCTCGCTTTTCTCCCTTCTCCTCTTTCTCCTCCTCCTCCTTCCTAGCACCCTCTCTCTACTGCCTTTTCCTTTTTCCTCCTCCTCCTTCCTCCCTCCCTCCCTTTTCTCTCTCTTCCTCCTCCTCTTTCCTAGCTCCCTCCCTCTACTCCCTCCACCTCCTCTTTTCTCCCTCTAGTCCCACCTCCCTAACTCTCTTCCTCTACTCCCTCCACCTCCCTAACTCTCTCCCTCTACTCCCTCCACCTTCTCCTTTCTCCCTCTACTTCCTCTTCCTCCTCCTCCTTCTCCTCCTTCCTAGCTCCCTGCCTCTTCTTCCCCCTCTATCAATCTGCTCTATCTTCCTTCCCCCTCTATCAATCTGCTCTATCTTCCTTCCCCCACTATCAATCTGCTCTATCTTCCTTCCTCCTCTATCAGTCTGCTCTATCTTCCTTCCTCCTCTATCAATCTGCTCTATCTTCCTTCCTCCTCTATCAATCTGCTCTATCTTCCTTCCTCCTCTATCAATCTGCTCTATCTTCCTTCCCCCTCTATCAATCTGCTCTATCTTCCTTCCCCCTCTATCAATCTGCTCCATCTTCCTTCCTCCTCTATCAATCTGCTCCATCTTCCTTCCTCCTCTATCAGTCTGCTCTATCTTCCTTCCTCTTCTATCAGTCTGCTCTATCTTCCTTCCCCCTCTATCAATCTGCTCTATCTTCCTTCCTGCTCCCCCACCCCCTTTATCCTCCCTCTCCTATCAATCCTCTCACTTCTTCATCGTCGTCCCTCCTAATCTATTACCTCCTCCAACTCCTCCAACCCAACTTCCTCCACCTCCTCCATGAAAAAAACTAAAACGTGGTACCCCGTCTGTTTCCATGGTTACCTCTTTGCGTGTGGGTGTTTGCAGTGATGGGGAAAGGGGAAAGCCAAAACGCTGATGTGTGTTTAACTGAGACATGGTCTGGACGAGAAAAAAGTCTCCTGAGCCCTGTACCTTGAGAAAAGCAGACATCCCTCATAGACGTTTGGGTGGTTTGGACAACCAAGCAACAATTGATTCAATAGAAACAGTATTGAGTTTGGGCATTTCATTGAAAGTAATGAGGTAAATGTTAAACATACACATCCATTCTATGAAAATGTTTGGCGGGGTCTGGAAGCTTCTCAAGATAAATGAGCTGTTGAGATCTCATTCAGGTAAAGCAACTCTCTGCTATGAGACCGAAGTTATCAGAACAGCTATTTTTAGGCCAGGTTCTGTAATCATCTCACATCTTGAGGCTGAAGCACACTGTGCGGACTCCATGGATTGGTGATCAACAACAGAGGGAGGTTTGAGGAACAGGTTGATATCATTCATTTTGGTTAGCATGCTAATGCTATGTTAGAGTTAGCATTGAGCTAGTCTGTTTTCAACTATACCTTCAGATATCATGCTAATGCTATGCTAGATTTAGCATTGAGCAAGCATTTTGTCCATTACCTACGCTTAGCTAAGCATGTTAATGCTATGCTAGATTTTGCATGGAGTTAGCCACAGTGCTGTGGTGAAGGCCTCCGATGGTACAGTAGGCTGCTGGTCAGTTGCTTAGGTTTATGGTGGACATTGTGCTTTAGTCTCCTGTTATCAAGAGACCTGGTTTACCTCTTCCATTGACTGTAGCAGTGAAAGGCCATCCGATCGCCAGTCTGTAGTAGTCCATGGTGTGTTTTCAGCCTCAGGTAAAGGGGTCAAATGTTATCATGTGACCTATCACAAGACCTTTATTTCCTGTGAGAAGCAATTTAAAGTGTCTGCAGATCATCTATAAATCTATATATTTGTGAAGGCAGGGGTGGCGTGTGTGTGTGGGAGGGGTGAACTTTTTTGCTGTAAGATTCTATCTAAGACTGATGCCATGACAATAACAACCAAAACTTGGAAGGATATTGCTGGAGGAGCACATATCTTCCCTTCAGTTTTTCTTTTCCTTTTTTTTCCTTTTTCTTTTTTGACTTTGTTTCACATCATTGCATTCAAATTGGGCAATCTTCCCCTAGATTGCGCTGCCAAGATAAGAGATGGGATGTTGACATAACTAGAAAAGATTCCGCATTGAAGCAGAACTAAAAGGCACCTTACGATGGTCATATTTCCCTCCAGTCTCCCTGGCTGTCCAGGGCACTCACCATGCTGCCTAGAAAACCACAGCGCGGTTTGTTTACGTGGCTTCTAGCCTTGAGGTGGGATTTAACCCAGGGCTTTGACAGGAATAGAAATACAAACCAATGGGAAAATGCACAGATATTACCAACAGATGTAAATCGTATGGTTTTATTTAGAAAGTTCAAACGTTTGTTTTTGTTTTAACACGTTATAAAGTGGTCCAAAAAATTAATAAGAATAAAACTCTTTAACGATAAGGAATGCGCAGACACTTCCACAAGTTTTGGTCCCAAAACTAGGTCACATGATAATCATATAAAGTGATTTTATAGTGATAATTAGGTTGATTTGGACCCAATTAGATCTGGACAATGTGCTCTCCAAATCTTAATGTTGCAAACATGTAAATACATGACTTTTAATACTGTAAAGTAATGGCTTTTTGTAATGCATTTGTTTAAACTCAACCCAAATCCCTCCCACCCCCAGCCCTTTCCCCTTTTCTGAACCCCCCCCCCCCCCCCTGCCCCCCCCCCCCCACACACACACACACTATAGCTGCTCACAGAGCCCCCCGCCCTCCCCCCCTCACCCCACCACCTGTTTTCTCTGTGATCTGTAATGTTTTGAGTTCTCTATTTCTCCTCAGAGGGAGCGCCATGTATAACCCAGCTCAGTTGTATGTATAAGGGTCCTTTGTTGGTTTTTCTCAAGCTACTGACTTGCATGCTTAGCTGCCTGTGCAAACTAGCTAATTTCATCCTTCATCATTTTTGGCTAACATTTTGCCCTCAAGATCAGCATTTTACAACCATCCTAAATTGGTCTCCATTTGACCTCTAAATTGAACTTAAGTTGGTTAAAACAATGTGCTTCAGTTGGTACTACATCAAACAGAGGAGCTCTTTAAATAATCGCTCTGCTTTGCTGTAGGTGGTCCTCCTGTAAACCCATATGAGGGGTTTTTAAACGATTGTTTTATTGTAATATTTCTGGCCAAACTCCCTGAAGGTAGAAACAGTCTTTAGAGACAGTTTTAATTATTTCCAACACAATAAATAAATAATGTAAAGGGTTCTTCACTTAATTACCACATGCACAGTCGCTACTCCCCCCAGACTCCCCCAGTCCTATCGATAGATCACTGTCAGGAAAGGGAGGGGGGAGGGGTTAGAGAAAGATTGAACTTATCTCTTAACTTAACTCTTTTACTTATCCGTCTCTCTCTGTCTGTCTGTCTTGTGTTTTGGAATACACTGATCCTTAATCCTGACGCGTCTGCTTCTCTGCGTTTTGCAGAAAACAGCCAAGATGGAGGAATTCATGCCGACTTAATATATGACAGACCATATGACTATAGCTCAGCGGCTGAAAACATGATGGTAGACCGTATTGCCAAGTACGAATTGTCGACATTAGAAAGGGGGGTCCCTCAAGGGTATCCTTTGAGGGAACTTCAGGAAGATAAAATGCAGTATTTGCAGGTATATTTCTATGCATTTTCTTTGTTTTCTCTATTCATTGATACATGGATTTGTGTTCAGTGACAATGTGCATGGTTAAATCGCATTATCAGGCCAAACACAAGCTTAGCCTTGCTTTATATTAATGGAATCATATTTTATATCCGTTTGGTATTGCCTTCAGCTATAAAATAAATAGCACATTTTATTTATAGGCGGCTTTCCGGACACTCAAGGTCACCTAGTATTCTTTATTTACTTTTTTATAAAAAAAAAATGTGGGCCCTAAACTAGAAAACGTTACTCTGGCTGACTATTGTCTGGCAAATATGACCATCAGTAGGCTAGTGTTCCTGTTAAGGCTAAGCCTTAGCCAATCAGAACCTGACCTCTACAGTCAAACCAGGGCCGGAACAAACTAATATCTAAAGATTTTAAATTATCAAAAAAAAAGATGTCTGCTTGATCAAAACAGATCTAAATCTATTAATGACAGCGAATCTAATTGGACACGGCAAGATAATTGTTAAAGCTGTGAAATGCTCCTCTTCATCCACTAGATCGCCAGCAGGCAGCCTGCAAGGCCCCATTCCACAAACCCTAGTGCTTCTAAGTTATTCTACTGAAAGATTCCATAACAACTCATCGACCTGTAGTATCAAAATTATCTCACCACTCATAGTTGGATGCAACCTAAAGCTAAGAAGAAGTTTAAATGTGGAGCAACCTTTGTTCAGTTCGGGGTGAGAAAACACACCATCGTTGTGCATACAGTGTAACCCAAGGGCTGTGTTCGAATAGCCCACCGTACCTCCATACCTTGAGAGCTGCAGCTTCTTCCAGCCCTTCTCAGTGACTGAGAGGCCAAGACGGCTCCAATGGAGTCACAATGGAGTCACAATAGAGTCACAATAGAGTCACAATGGGGTCACAATGGGGTCACAATAGAGTCACAATAGAGTCACAATAGAGTCACAATGGGGTCACAATGGAGTCATAATGGAGGGCAAGGAAAATCTGCACCAAAGGAAACAATTATCCTTTTTTTCGAGGGGGCAATTCTAACACAGCCTTTATCTGAAGACCCCTGATTGGCTAGTTCTGCGTCCAGCCAGCCCCCTGATTGGCTAGCTTTGCATCCAGCTCTCTGATTGGCTATAGGTGTGCGTCCAGCTCTGATAGGCTGCCTGTGGGGGATGTTATAGGAGTGAGTAAACCTTACCTGGACTCCTAACTCACTTCTAGGGTCACCTCCCCACTCTCTCGCTTAACATCCCTTACCACCACCTCATCTTTGTCATTAACAACAAGCTCACTGGGGGTTCAGTAGCTCAACACACTGCATCGCCAGGGTGAGATAGCAAGCAGTATGGCATCATAATAAGCAAACACTACGAACCAAAATGGACGAAGATTTAACGTAGCAAAAATATCCAAACTATATTACAGCTGGCTTAAATCGCAACAATTCACCAAAGTCACGGAAATCTTTTGAGGATAGTGCTGCAACAACAAAACAAAACAAAACAAAACAAAACATATGAACCAGGTTATTTCCTGAGTGGCCTTTATGGACATATAAGCCATGCTTTGTTCAGCACTTTGGTGCAGTGCTGTAGGAAGACATGTGCGTCCGGTTCTGCTCCCCCCCCCCCCCTCCAGGTCTTTAGCAGCAGAGATGCAGTGATATACAGTAGCCCCCCCCCCCCCCCCACCTCCAGCAGAGATGCAGTGATATACAGTAGCCCCCCCCCCCCCTCCAGCAGAGATGCAGTGATATACAGTAGCTCCCCCCCCCCTCCATCAGAGATGCAGTGATATACAGTAGCTCCCATGTCACCACGTCCTCCTCATCATCGCATGTCTTCATCCTACTCCTTGGGAGGAATGTAGTCGGGGGTGGACGGGGAAGAGAGAACAAAACAACAACAACAACAACAACAACACAGGCTAGAAAAGAGGACACTACAATTGTTATTGCACATATAAAATTGTCTGCGTGGTTTCACAATAGAAAATGAAACAGTGTGATCAGATACAGCACAGCATACAGCATGTGCACAGTATGTGTATCAGTCACTCACCTTTGGCACAAACATAAGATAAGCCAAGGCTTAATTGAATGAAATGGGTGTGGTCAAATTCTAGTGGGAAAGTTATATTGTTGGTGTTTGAGAATTATATGATGACACGTAGATTTTGTCTGAATAATTTTATCTAGGTATTGAAAATACTATACAAATACAGTACAATATGAATAACAAATCAATGAATTAGCATCTAAATAAAAAAAGTGCCTCCATTTTAGAATTGTGTTTTTTTTGTCTCAATTCTCAAATGGCTCCATCGTAGAAAAAAGGCCTCAGCCACGATCACGTTGTGTTGGCGCTCCCCTCCCATCCTCCTCCTCCATCCCTCACTCTAACTCACGCTTTGCTGCCCTCTGCTGTTCAAATCCTGCACTCAACGCTACTGTATAGTCTGTTGTCTCATTTCTGCATTTACCATAAGCCACCACAGGGGGGCAGTCTGATATCAGTCTTGTTCTTCTTGACACCACCTTGACAAACCCTGTCTCTCTTGCATAGTTCTCAGAACAGTATGGAATGTGAGTATCATATTGGGAATCTATAACTTATGCAATAAGACAACTATTCATTTGAGTAGTGGTTTAAAGTTGTTTTCCCTATAGATATCCATCAAATCACATTATATGGACCACTAGCAGTAGAATTCAAAAAGAGAATAAGAAAAAGTTGCATGTCAATGACAAAATAACAGCCTCATCCATGGTTGTCAAGTGTAGGAAATGTGTATGATCCTCTGTATTTGTTAACATATGTTGATGTTACCAGCCTACTCTAGCTAACACGCCGCCGCTGTCTGTGTGTGTTTGGGTGTGTCTGCGCCGAACCAGGTGCCTCCTACAAGAAGATTCTCCCACGACGAGAGCGACATGTGGACAGCCGGGGGGCAGCTGCAACGCTGGGGCTCCAGCGAGGAGATGGGTGCCCGCTGCAGCTCCGGCTCTCCGCACTCCCACCACCCCCGACGGAGGAGCAGTCTGGTGTCCTACCAGGAGGAGGGTCTCCACCACCACCACCACCACCACCACCCACAGCACCACCCCCACCCCCACCAGCAGCAGCAGAGGCCGCACCGCAAGCATCGCCGCCGCTCCGACGATAACATGCACTCCCTCAAGCAGCACGTCACCCGGGAGCAACAGCGCCACCTGCCGGAGGACCTGCGCTGCTTCAGCCGCGACGAGGTGGTCAATTTTATAGACGAGACGCCGCTGGCCAGCCCGCTGAGGAGCCCGCTGAGGAGCCCGCTGCGCCGCTCCTCCTCCGCCCTGTGGCTGATCCCGGACCTGTACGAGCAGCCACACCACCTGGTCCTCTTCCCCCATTTCCCGCTGCAGGACTTTGAGCACGAGCCGCAGGCGCTGCGACGCCTCTCCTCGGACCAGCAGCACCAGCCGCACGGGGGGAGAGGGAGCCAGGAGGACTGGCAGCCGGGGGACAGAGCCCCGAGCCGGGCCCGGGGAGACGGGGGGGAGAGCCCTGGAAGGTGCCCTGGGATGGGATACCAGGAGCACCACAGCCAGCCCAGCGGGGAACTCTGCTTTCACAGTCGGCCCTGGCCAGGCTTGGAGTGTGGGGCTGGGGGCCCGGCTGGGGGAGAGACTGGGGGCCCGGCTGGGGGACATTGTAGTACTGGGGCTGGGGGGGAAGAAGTGTCCGGAGCAGGCTGGAACCAGGACCAGAAGCACACGAGCAAGGCGGAGAGTAAAGGAAGCACAAATAGTTTTATAAGTACGCCCTCTGCATCTTCCTCTGGTTACATCACCTTTCACTCCGATTCGATTGGCTCCTCAACTTAAAAAAACAATCCTTATTTCTAAACTATAGGCAACATTCGTTCATGAACATCCTATTATAACCTTTGAATTATCAAAAATGTTCGGCTGTTGGAACTAATGGCCTAAAGAATTGTTGGTGTTTTGTTAAATTTGACTATTAACCAATATAATCTGAAGGTTACAGAGAGTAAGAGTTACCTAAACTACAACCCTATTGGTAGCTTTGTAGTTGTTTTTTCACATTTCGGTCTGACATTTTCTGTGGTAGGTAGAATTGTCAGTTAAAGGATCCCACTACTGGTTATTCATATTTTTTAATCATTAAAGAACACTCAGTGGTTAGTTGGCATCATCCACAGAGGTTGTCATGGGGTCCTGCCTGGCATCATCCACAGAGGTTGTCATGGGGTCCAGCCTGGCATCATCCACAGAGGTTGTCATGGGGTCCAGCCTGGCATCATCCACTAAGGTTGTCATGGGGTCCTGCCTGGCATCATCCACAGAGGTTGTCATGGGGTCCTGCCTGGCATCATCCACTAAGGTTGTCATGGGGTCCAGCCTGGCATCATCCACAGAGGTTGTCATGGGGTCCAACTCTTGGTAACTGATTTGTCCAGGCGAAGACAAACTTAAAAGGCTAACAGGCTCATTTACACAACCAGCTTGACCATTGTGTTTGTTTGTTTTGAAAAGGAACTTATATCAAAAACTAAATTTAGGCAAAAGTTGAGCATATAGTGTAGTATTTTAGGACAAAGTGGAGAAGGAAAATGTATCAGTTAATGCTCCCCCCAAAAATGTGGTCCAGTCCTTGAAGCAGCTCTCAACTCACTAAGGAAAGGCGTTTAGCTGTACTGTTCTGACTCGACCCCATAGCTCTGAGTCATAACCATAGGTTCTAAACCCACAACATAGGTTCACAGTGTAGTGCACATTCAATTGTTTCTTTTTGCTGTTAGGTGTAGTTTATTATAAAATGTTTGAGAAATGGGGGGAAAAGTGATATTTTGTTACTTTTTTTCGTTGCACTTATTGACTTTAAATCTCACATTGTATTGGCAGTGTTTTTAGGGTTTGAGTGCATGTGTTAAAGGCAGACCGAGGGCGGTGTTTTCTGCACTTTGTGATTCTCTCCAGTTAAAGTGCAGAGTTGGTAAAGAAACATTTGTTTTTTGATCACGCTTATCAAGTAAAGAAAGAAAACTGTCTTTTATTATTATCATGATTATCATCACAACTCACCATAGACATTTTTTTTTCATGTGAAAACCTTATGGATTTGTATATTCAAAATACTGAAACATTCTCTGTTGAAGGTCTCTCCTAGAGATGACTGCCTAATTTTGATGCATAGAAATTTGTACATTGTTGTGTTATGAATTAAAAGCGTCATGTTCATGAAGACCCTTGAGCATGTCCAGAAGCTCATGTCACTGTCTCCAGAGTGAGTGGATTGATATATGTTAAAGAATATTGGAACATGAAATATATTGAAGACGTGACCACTCCGTTTGATAGTCCGCGTTACCATGGAAACGGAGTCTCCGTCCATTCCACTGCCACTTAATTATGGGCTATATTATAGTCGCGTTGGTTTGATCCTCCTTCCAGTTCTATTGCCTAACCATTGACTAAAAAGGGGCTTCCAAAGTACTCAGTACTGTATATAGATCTATATTTGGGAACCCATTTTAGTATATATATATATATATAGCAAATATTGATTTGATTTAGATTGTTCATTTGTTGATTCACTTTGCATTTAGTTAATTGATAAAAACAAACTATTAACACTTTGATTTTTGAAAGCATTCTTACTTTACACACCTGCCTAAAACTTTTGCACAGTACTGTATAGATATGTGTGTGTGTGTGTGTGTGTGTGTGTGTGTGTGTGTGTGTGTGTGTGTGTGTGTGTGTGTGTGTGTGTGTATACAGTTAATGCTATATTCATGTTTTGTATTATGCCTGCCTGCTAGTCCTGAACCTTAAGTGGAATGACGTTTGGTTTCGGCTTTCGGTAAAGACTTTCTTGCAGTGAGTAGGGACAAGTTACATGGAACAAGTTACATGGAACATTTTTTCAATGGTTTGGGTCAAGAGTAGCCTGTTGTATTTCATTGTGTGCAAGGTTCTAAAACATTTGTTTTATGCATGGTGACTGAAATAGTTGCTCCCAGGTAAACTCTGATGATGAGTTGAATTATGTTATATATAGTATTATGCAGACATGTTGATGCAAGTAAGTTTAACTCATAAGTCATGGTATAATTTTTAAGGAAGATCATTTTCTTTGTAACAGCATCATAGTGAACGAACGTGCCCGAAAGTGTGTGTGTACACACACACATATATATATATATATCTCTCTCTCTATATATATTTATATATATATATATATATATATATATCGGGAATAGGGGACTTTTCGAATCCCTGTCTGATTGATCGTGAATAAAGTAGCTATTCTTAACTAGGTCTATTTGTTATAGTTGGTGCAGTTTATATTCAACTTGGATCAATCAGTCTGCAATTTTTGGATTCTATTTTCACTTTATTGGAAAGAGAGAGAGAGAGAGAGAGAGAGAGAGAGAGAGGAAAATTTCTATGCGTCGTTGAGGAATTCATTCACATGCAGTGTGCACGAACGTAGCCTATATTGTCATGCACTGTATTCTTTTTATAAACGTATTTGATTTTCGTACGTTTTACGGCAACTATGAAAGAACAGCTGTTCTTGTTCACATGCGCAGGCGCAAAAAAAAAAATCTTAACCGGCGCGGGATACAAATGTCTGCTTTTTTGTATTTTTTGCTTATAACACACATTTGCACGTTTGACTTTTGACGCAGTTTTTTTTTTTTTAAGGATGACTCTGCAGTAACCCTAGCTCCTTTTGCTGGCATTGTTTCTGGATAGAAAAGCAGCAGCACTTTGTCCAATGTCAGGCGCGGCCAGTGAGCCTCGACACGGCTCTTTATCCGCGCTAAAGGTAATTCCACGGTGCGCAGGAGGTCTGGTCGCGCACCATTGGGCCTTAAGGTTCGCAGGAACCAAGAATCTATGCTCTGTTATAGCACCATTGTAACAATTTTACGCCTAATTCTGAAACACTTGGTTGGCACTAAAGGCTTGGACTAGGTCAAGCATGTGTGCCAAATGTGCCCTATCCCACCATTTTCTCTCCTGAATAGGCGATTCTGTTATCACTAAAGTCAAGATTTCACGTCACTTGTCACGTTGTGAGACACTGACAACATACAACAAAGAAAGCCGTCTATGACTGAGCAGGTGGAATTGGAGAACACTTTTAACAGTGTTATAGAGGCCAGTTGATCAGTGCAAATAAAACAATAATAAAAGTATAGGAAATACCACGCATGTAGTGAATAAAATATCCCAGGTGAGCTGCTTAGTCGCTATACCCCTATAATACATTATTGTTGACCATGTATACTAGAACATTTCAAAACAGGCATAAATAGGGATAGCCTATTTATTTCCATTCTATAGAGGAGTATGAGTATACTATACTATATACGACACAGCTATACTGTCAAGATGAGGAATATGGTTTGTTACTTTAGGGATTTACAGGCTGCTGGGTTCTTCTCTTTGGAACCGAATGGCAGTATAGGGAGAAGAGATAGAGAGGACCTGCTCCAAGGCTCGTTCACACACTTATGCCCTTTTAAGAGCGCTTGACTAGACCTAGTCTGATGCTAATAACGTATTCAATCATTCTCTTAGGTTTTCGGCTCCGATGCACCCCTATTATAGTCCAACCCGAACTTGGTGACTTCAACAACACTGCGAAGAGTTCATCGAAATTCTTAAAAATGTATGAAGCGCCATTCAAAGTGATGGTCACGGGGATTTCCTTTATGGAATAAAACAAACTCAACACATTGGGACCGCTTCTGCTTGAGTTTATAGGCTTAGCGACAAAAAAGACAAAGGGAATAATTTTGAGACAATAATTGAGGCTCATACATTTTATGTTTTTTAGTTGCTATAATAAAGCACAGTCCCTATTGGCGTTGGCTCAGATATATTTTTTACTGCGCTTGATAAAATCAACAACTTTAACTATGCAGGGATTGCGTCACTCACACAACTTTATTGAAGCAATATGGCCAACTGGTTTCCTGGAGAAAGCATTCTCTTTGTACGCCTTTCCCCACTGCCCACAGCACTCAACAGGTCACCAATACCTCTGAAAGAGCGGTGGGCGTTGATACGATTCTCTTCGCCGCATGATGCCATCATCATTGGTCCTTCTGTGAACAGGATCACTTTATGACATGGATGCCCAACTGGCACTTGACTGCAGCAGCGGAAGTTGTTTCTTATTAATTTCCCTCTCTCTGTCTTTCTTTTTCTCTCTCTTCTTAAAATAATATCTCTCTCAAAGACAAAATATGCATTTTAGAGATGAATCAACATTGATTTGGGTGTATATGCCGTATAAAGAATGTTTTAGTGGGGTAATTGTACTATTATACAGACTAGTATGGCAAGTAAGCTAGTTAAAACAAAAATATATGTTTATAACACGTTGCTTTCACGCTAATTGCCAATTTCACCTCCAATAAGTTTAATTCCTGCTCGGCCCCATGCATGTAAATAATTAGTAGCATAAAATTGCTGCGCAGTTCAACAATGAAGTGATTTGCGCGCCACTGTTTCGGTACTTACCAGCGGAAAGCCAGAGATGAATAGAAAGAAAGGCTCGTCAAGACGTGAGCCCGAGGCAGTTGTCAGCACGCCCGCATCCCGCCCTACGCACACACGCGCACGCGCGCGCGCACACACACACACACACACACACACACGCACACACACACACACACAGGTAAGGTTTTAAATATGTTTAAATCGTAATGCTAATTTAAAGGCCAGATTATAGGCCTACACATTTTGTGCGGATTGTAATAGTTTTGTATAGCCTATGTATAGGCCACTATAGCCTATCAGATAGTTAATATTGGGCATCAATAGGGGAATGCATAAAAACCTGATAATAGACATTTATTATATCCCATGGAGGAAAGCGGGAACCATGAACTTGCAAGTTTGTAAAGTTGCAGTGGTTGTGTCCTACCAAACATCTAGGACGGTCCGAAAACATATAACAATTATCCTATACTTCTTGAAATAAATGTATAAGCAAATAACTTCAATATATCTTTATTAATTAGCCTGAGACGATAATGACTGTATATGCACATAAACCTACACAATGCAGTGCATTTCGCTTTGAAACTGATGTTGCAAGTATTTGTGAGGGCTACAGGTCACTCACAGGAATCAAGTGACTTATAATATTAAGTAGATCATTGGTATATCTTGCTTACCATTTTGGTTGGTTAAAAATACATTTCGTAGACAGACCTACATATTTGCAAAAATTATATTCAATGTAGATTCGCACAATAAGCCAATACAATCTCATTACTTATAAAAACATGTAGGCCTACATTTAACCGTTGAGGTTCCAATTTTAACCCTTTTATTATTATTACAGAACCGTATAGCCCTGTTTCTAAAACTCACCATTGTAAAAATGACTGTAGACATAATTCGTTGTCAAATTTTATTGATAAATTAAAATCTACTCTGCACAAACATATAAACTCTACAAAGCATATGTACAATTACATCCACTCAACAACTACCAAGGACGCCAAACGTTTTCTAATAGTGTTTCAGTAACTTCATTACGACATTTCTCAACAGAGTGACACATATTTCTGTGAAACATAGAGTTTTTGCTTATATTTTCAGCTGAGGAATTTGTCGAGGCTTCGGGCTTCATTCCTGAAGACGGGTTTTTGTGTGATGTTTGATTGGCTTTGGATTTGGACGGTTGTTCTCTGCTGGAACAGTGTGGTTTAGGAGTCCTAATACACCGAAGGAGGGGAACTGTAGCAGGTGTCTGTTTCACTTCGAAAGGGTTAAACCCGGCCTCTGAACCGGGAAACGGTCTTCTCATGGTGTCCTCTGGCGCTGCGAGTTGTATCGAGTCGCTGTCCTTGGTGCTGAAACGTTGAGCCTGTCCTTCGCGACGCGGCAAGTTGTTTGCTAGATGTGACAGCATATTCAGACGACTGCTGCTGCTAGAGCTATCCGTCATCAACAAGTATTGGTTGACCCCGGCCAAGCAGCTGCGAAAGCCTGCCTTGAAGTCATCGAAATCAGAATTCGGAGAAGAGCCTGTTAAAAAAAATTGAAATAAATACAAACATAGGCTAATTAAGTTTGAGAGAAGCGCGTGCGAAATAATCAGGTTTTTTGGCAAACAAATTAAGCCTTACTATCGCAGTTTCGGCTGTATGCATGTTTTAAAACAATCAATCTTCAGCCAATGTTGTTTTAAACAGGAAGAACTTACCGTTCTTAATCTTCTGGAGGCTCTTCAGGTGTTTTACTGTGAGTTCTAAGATGTCTGCTTTCTCCAATTTGCGCTTTCGAATCTAGGAATACAACAGGGACGCGTTGGGTTAATGGAAACTGTATAATGAAAGAAGAGAAAATTGATATGTCATTAACTGTGCAGCCAAATCTACTTACATTGTTGGCGTAATAGTTTTCCAGAAGTGATTTCAATTGGTCTAAGCATTGGTTGATACGCGCTCTTCGTTTCCTTTCCATGAGTGGTTTGGATACCTGTTAAAAAAATATTTTTTAGAAATAAAGACAAGGATAAACTCTTTAACAACAGGGGATTGTTTGCAGGCAATAGAAAACCCTGTCCCTGTCCCAAAGAAATAACCGCCACGCACCTTTTTCCCAGTTAGGGTCCTAGTCTTCGTTACAGTGTCAGACGTTGCCACCATTCTGAGTCTTGTCTAATTTGTTCACGGACGGAGCTTTCTAGGTTTTCTCTCGGTGGCAGGAATGAGGGACAGATCCCTAGCGAGCTCCTTTATATAGAGACACCCCATGGCGCGTCTGAATACAAACAATTCCCTGCCTGTTGCTCGCGCTCAAATTATCGTCAGCGGTGACTCCCATGCAACTTTCATAACCAATCGAATGTGAGCCCACACTTGGAAGCGCGCCTCGAGAATATTTATCAATATACGTGAACACGTTTATTTTCTAGGCTTTCTAGTCTATAGCCTGAAACATTTAACATTATTTACAGGCTTTTCCTCTATTAACTATTTTAACGAATGAGTGTTTTTCCAAACGTATGGACCGTTATCCTCCATTGCTCCTGTATAAATCATATAATGTTATTATGCCTTTCATGAGTTATAAATGCAGGGTGTGTTCAAAACAACATTACATGAGATCTGATGGAAGAACATACCTATGCAAATTGATAAAGTGAATTTAACTACATGTTTGATTGAAACCATTGTACTCAGAAAACAATATGGTGATGTTTAACTTTTAGGTCTGTTTTGGAGGGATAACACCCCAGAGTCCAACGTGTGAGGCAAAAACAGAGAGGCGTAAACACAACTTTCAAGGAACTGCAGAAAGTCTTTCTTTTCATTCTTGCATGAGAGTTTCACGCCGTGCAGGTTGAAGGACGTACCGTGGAAATTCTCTGTGTCATCACAGCATTTCGATTTTCTGGTCGCACACAGCAGAGGAGACTGATTTGCACATCTTTGTACATAAGTTAAAGCTAAAGCTATCTGCATCATTATCTTATTTCACGAATATTAAAACTTAAAAATGAAGAAGAAAATAATATGTCACGCAGTAGCTTAAGAATGTTATAAAAATGTACTTTGTCTCCTCTCACTTCTTTTCAGTCTATAATGTACCAGTAGGCCTATTTTTTTGTTGTTGTCGTCCTTAGACCGGGAACCGAGGAGAATCGTTGCGCCGCCCCCTGTCTCTGCCGCTTGCCTCCTGATTCTCCACACCCAGACCCTGAAAAGACCCAGGCCTTGGGAAAGTCATGCCAGCTGAACCGTCGTATGGGTCTAACTGTTTCCCTCTTGCCCAGCCTTTCAGCTCATCCATGAGCAGCTGCAGTATCTTAACTTGAAAAAGTGCATTTGGTCACTTTAGATAAATCATTGTTTACTGCATGTTAGTTGCATGGAAGTTGGCATCCGTCCCAGGTGAAACCAATAATTATGTAGCTGTGGATATAAAGTATTGATAGCATGAGAATCAAATAAATAAAGTGAAACGTTGAATAGTTGGACCATTGCTACGACACGCGAATGAGATAGGGTGACGTTTAAAAATGTCCCCAGTCCTGTCCGAGGTTTTAGTTCAATCACAATGGATGGCTTTAAACCTCAATAAGAGCTCAGGGACAAACTGCTGGGAGAGGCGCAGGGGCTCGTTCATTTACATCGCGGTGTATTCAATCAAAGGGCAGAGTGCCGAAGAAAAAAAAGGGCAGTATAGCTTATAATGAGGGGAACCATTGATCTTTTCTTCACCCTGTTTTGTGTCCACAAAAGTGGGCAGCATCAAAGATTTCCCTCACTTTCAAGACAAAGCAATGATGTCTTTCTGGTTAACTTTGTAGAAGACACTGAAGGACCCAAAATACATTTATAGTTTACGATAAAAATGTTAAGTTTTAGTTTAATACTTATTTAAAACTGAGTTGATGAATAATAGAGTAAACTTTCAGGCAAAATCAACAACATTTAACACATTGAATTCCATCCTTAAAATATTTTTTTATTTACTTTACAAAACACCAACCTCAACATAGCCTATACGACAATTGAAAAAATTAACTCAGGCCAGCTTATCGTCTGATAATAAACATACTCGATTTTGTAGCATATATGTAGATATCAGCTAGCTCTTGTATTCGTATGATGTTAAGCTACTACAGGCAATAGATACTTAATTTATGAAGGCCGAAAGTATGTGTTCATTTCAGGCAATCAAGATAATTGCGTCAAATGTACCGAAACATTTGTACACCAATTTTGATGGCATGAAGTCATCCTTTAATGCAGCGTTTAATTAGTATGAAATTTGGCCTCAGTTCTTCGTTGTTGCCCATATGATCGGATCCTTTTCTTTTGTTACTTCTGGGACCAGCAGTATCCGCGTGTTCACGCTCCGAATTAGCAAACTCACAACCGTGGTAACAAAATTTCACCCTGAATGCATGCATAGGCTGACACTGGCCTTTGTATTATGACGGATACACACTCAATTGCATGATATGCTGTATAAAACCATTAACAGTTGAACTCTTAAGATGAATATTCAAAATCAAAGCGGGAAATTTATATTCAATTGGGAAAGTACAGTGGTTCGCTTGATCATAAACCTCAACAGGGAAGAAATCTTCAGACATACATTTTTTTTTTTTTTAGGGTTTCGTTTTTTTCCTTACCAAAATGGGATTCGCTAAATGAGAATAGCACGACTAGGGACTTGTGTCTAACTCGGACATAAGAATGCATTGCCATTAAATTACATGTCAAGAGTATATGTTTATAAAAAGGTCTCGTGCTTGCCCACCACTTTCACTCTTCAGCCTCGGGTAATTCATTTACCCCCAACGGCCTTTTGTTATGGATGCCTGCTGGCAGGGTTCTGACAAAGAGGGCCATAATAATTGGAGTATTGGAGGACTTGTTAACAACAATTAGCCCAGCAATTATACAATTACCTGCAATAAACCTTTTCCTGTAAGGAGGAGTGAGTGTGTCATTAGCAAGCCAATAGGTACATTACGCAGCAGAAAACAAGCGCTAGGAGATGTACGAGAGACAGGGTAAGCCTTTTGGATAAAAAAAAAAGGCCGGGTTATCTACACTGTGGCACCGTTCGTAAGCTATAACAGCGCAATGTTTTCACTAGGAATATCCCAAAGTCGTACGGCAAACTGAAATATTTCCCTAGCCGATGGTAAAGCGCAACAAATTGTGGAACCGCCCTCCATTCAGAACGTTATATTAGTGTGACCAAGAGTATTATATAAAAAGAAAAAAAGGTATAGGCCTATATACAGGTGCACTGTATTGACATGTCTGCCAAGTTAAACAGGCTCTGTCCTGCAAAAAGCCACGCGACGGAGCTGTTGGCGAAGCTCTAATCAAACATCAAATATCATGAATTTCTATAGACTGGTCTATGGGTTATTTAGGTGCTTTACTTTGGTTTAGCCACACAATGGCTGGTGTTTGGCCGTGTGCAGTGGGGTTAGTGCTTGAAAAGAACAGAGGTGCACATTAACATCGCTTAGGGTTTTCTCAAGGGTCGAAATGAACTAGTGGAAAGTAACTTTATAACTCGGCGGAGGAAGAAGGCTTTGTTGAGGACTAGACTGAAAGACACAAGTGCCATACAAAAGGCGAGCGTCTTTGTTAAACACCATAGCGCAAGAGCATTGATGCGCCTTGAATGGCTAAACATCTGCCATTTACTCTGTCACCACTCGAATCGGATTTGAATAAGAATCCGAAGGGTATTTCTTTTTATTTTATTTTAGCACACTGTCTTTGCCTGTGCGTGAAACAACAGAGGCACCATGCGTATGAGGGGATTAGAAATCGAAACCTGGGGTAAAATCTAAGCTGAGAGCCTGTTTAGATCCATCGATTATAAACAAACAAGCACATTAAGTTATTTACAAAAGTTAGCCTTTATGTTAAATTAAGTATAGGCATAGCCAGATTAACCTCTACCAATTTTCGAAAGCCATGCGAATTTTCCAAAATCTGGCACTTAGTTAGTTAGGACCAGTAACAAAATAGTTTGTGACTCTCTGATACTTCTTAAACTATAGTAGGAGGAAAGAAGACCATTGATAAGACACAAAGTTCAACAATACTTGTTAGGACTACGTACAGGCCTAGTCCAAAATCACCTAAAAAAATAAGAATAGTTTCACGTCCATTGGTTCACATGCAGCATAATATTTTTAGGTTATTATTATTTAATTATTTGGAAAACTTTATATTACGGACTCCTGACAATCAACCGTAACTTGATTGTATTGAAACGTATGGTACATTTCAGAGGCAGTCAACAATTTCCATAATGGTCTCTCTATCGGCCTTATCCAGCTGTTAACGTTTACATTTCACACATTTGCCTCAGTGCAAACACCAGAAAGATGGCCTTGTGGTTCAGTTGACATAGCAGGTTTTCTCATGACTTCTTTTATCTGAAACTAGTGGAAAATTGGAATGTACTGGTGAAAAGACAGGAGGCGTTCCCACGATTTTCCTCGCTTCATATTTTGGCCATGCAATAATTTGCACTGCCAGACCAAATAGCGATGCTCTAGGTCCTACGATACATAAAGAGTTGTGTTTCGTGTTTCAAGAAGTGGAAAATTGTTAGTTCCACCTAAAACATAAAACTTGAAAACAGGAAACGCAAATATTTAAATAGCATAGCATAGGTTAATATAGACCTATGACATCAGCCTATTCCTCTTGATCATAATATTTTATCATGATGGCCCTCTGATTAAAGAGCATGCAGTTATAAATGGAAACACTAGGAGCTGCGTTTATTTTTAAAAAGTATGATTACGCACAAACTGATTCAGAAGTTAGGATACGTCCAAATTCAAGCAAAATATGTTTTTATATTGAACTTGACACGGAAGTTCCCATACAGCAGGCTAACTTCAAACCCAACTTCCCCCGGCGATGGGAATATTAACGTTACTTGTAAACGTTGTGTAGGCCTATACTACTCACAATGCAGTTTGCATTTCTACTTAACTAAATTAACTAAATACTAATTACTTTGCATTTGACACGATAACTAAAAGAAAAGAAAAATCCCTGAAAGAAATGTGCTGGTTCTCTAATTCCTTATTTCCTTTTTATTTTCGTTTTATAAATATATCCTGTTTAGAGAGAACTAGTTGACGACGTGTGTGGCTTACCGTGCTACCCTAAAATTAGTATGAAATTGTCGATTTGTATGTTGCCGCGGTAGCATGGAGAACACAGCACCATATGCCACGCTGAGTGGCACCATTTACCAATTAGTTCCTTGTTTCACGGTCCAACCTCCTCTCCGCGCCTTGCCAGGAAGCTGATGACACACACAAAAAAAATGCTATTTAACATTTGAAGTAGTCGCATACCTCCCATGGTAAAGTCTTTCAGCACTGCAAGACACAGCCATGTGACCTGCTGAAATTAGCTAAATATTGAATGAAATTGTATCATCTTTCATAAAAGTTCCCAGCGGCCTGGGTTGTGCTAGATAGTGTGTGAGAGAAAACAAACCTCACCGCCCGTCATCATGACTACTCAACTAAATTCAATATTCTAAAGGCTACTCTAAGCAAACCGTTGGATCATGCTAAGCATGTTTGTTATTTTCCTGGTACAGTAGCTCAAGGAAATTAATATTTCATTTAGTAGGTTTTTTATGTTTCAATTTAATTTAGGGTTAGGCTATGCATTGTGGAGACTGGATCAATCCAAAAAAAGTTTTGGGGGCCTATAGAAATGTAAAATATATGACATTTTGGTCAAGAGTAAACAAGAAGCATTTATCATGTAAAAAAATCTCAAAAGTTGTATATAATAAATATAAGGAAAATAGTTGTTTAAAATAAGATGTTTATTAGTATTTATTATAATCCCAGAATACACTTTTGACAAATGTTTACAGTTTTATATCTATATTTAACTGAATGTCCCTACAGTCACAGTATACTATCATGGTATTAGCCTATAAGATTACGTTTTCCGTTTTTTTGTTGTTGTTGTTAGTTTTTTAGTCTGTATGTGCTCGGAATTGCTAACTAATCATGCCTTCATAATAGAAAGAACAAAGTTCATATTT
This sequence comes from Aplochiton taeniatus, assembly GCA_017639675.1. Taxonomy (NCBI): domain Eukaryota; kingdom Metazoa; phylum Chordata; class Actinopteri; order Galaxiiformes; family Galaxiidae; genus Aplochiton; species Aplochiton taeniatus. Next base: position 34,044,198 of record CM030174.1, on the reverse strand, counting down.
AGTTGCGCTTTTCAATTTCCCCTTGAGCAGCTTTGGAGTTTGTTTTTACCTGTGGTACACCATGGGGGCGGCGCCATCATGTGGTGAGGTAAGGAACTACTCCCTTAACGACTAAAATACACGGGTAACTGATTTAAATAGCTAATATTTGAAAAGGCATTCAGACAATGTCAACAACAACAAAAACACACAAGCAAAACACAAAACATAATAAAAAAGTGTAAATCTGTAATATCCCCCCCCCCCCCCCCCCCCCCAATAAACGTGATACAAGTCAGAAAAACATAGCCTATTTGCTTTGTAAACTAGCAAACAGGGACCTATATGTCTGGAAAAAGGCTACCAATTAGGTGTAAGTTCACTGATGGACTAAATATTTGATCAGCAGTATAAGGTTTGAAGCACAGGAAAGTTCACCGGAAAATGTAATTGGGAATAAATTAATTTGGGGGCACAAATATTTTTAGACTACTGTGACTTCCTGAAGTTAAATTATCTGCATGAAAACTTCCTTTGGATATTAGCGTCCACTCTGTGACTTCCAACATAGCGCTGATTCCTCCTCGTCACTTGCTGATGTTCTTGGTGTAACTCTGAATGAGGCCCTGGAAGTATTTCTGGGTGTTTTTCTCTGGCTGAAAGATGATGATGTAGCACTTAGGCAGGAAGTAGCAGAGCATGACGGAGTAGATGCTCGACAGCACTACCATGGCGTTGACCATCTCGATGTACTTGCCGGCGTACAGCGATGCCACCGTGGCGTATGTGATCCAGGAGATCATGAGGGTCAGCAGGGAGAACGTGACGATTTTGGCCTCGTTGTAGTTCTTCGGCAGGTCCTTCCCCATGTAGGAGAAGAAGAAGCACAGTTTGGCCAGCACTAAAGGCACCAGCATGGCGCACAACGTAGAGGAGCCGTAGTCGCAGCGCAAGATGGTTTGGTCTTTGTAGGAATGTGTGTCGTCGAATGGTTTGGGAGGGTGCGAGGTGTACAGGATGAGCAGGACAACAACCTGGGAGAGAAACGCCACGGCGATGAACAGCCACTGGCCGTTGTGTGCCACCCACCACCTGTGCAACCCAGGGAACTTGGCGGCCATTTTGAAAATGCAAACTATCTGGAAGGCGCGCACCGCAAAGAGCGCGAGACAGGCAGTGATGAACAGCTGGAACGGCAAAGCCCTTAAAACGCAGCTGACAGGTGTCGGCACGCCGATGTAGAAGTAAACACTGCCGGTGGAGAAAGTGAGACAGGCCAGGCAAAGGAAACAGGTGGGGCCGCCGGCAGACTTCACCACAGGCGTGTTGTAGTGGTAAGCAAAGAGTCCTGCCGTGGCCAGAGTGAGGGCCAGCATGGAGCTGGCTGACAGCATGACAAGGCCAGCCACGGGGTCGTCCTTAGGGACAAACATCACAAAGCGAGTGCTGCAGACGCTGCTGCCCGGGTCAGACCACTCTGTGTCTTCACAATGGAGGCACGTCTCAGCGTCAGCTAGTTAGCAGCCGAAGAGGAAAAAGAGAGAGACAAGGGCTGGTCGTTACCTACCAACACACTACGCACACAAATAGGCTTTGGTCAATGGATAGGTGCAGGCATACAGTGAAATCTATTCTGATCTGAAACAACAGCCACTTCATCCACAATGGTGAGGGTCTGTGACCATTGCTGAGAAGGGATTTTAGATTATTTATTTTCATCATGTGTCTGTCTCTAGTAACTTTTGTTGAGAAACACAAATCTATTGGATGATGAATAGAGATGATTATTGATGATACATATAGAGAATATTAAACTGAGAAAAAATGTTCATAACTTCACAAAAATGTCCATTATAGAAATGACCTAACTATACCTAACTATAGTTATATATGATTAGTTATATAGTTATGGTTATTTACACACACACAGACACACACAGACACACACACACACACACACACACACACACACACACACACACACACACACACACACACACACACACACACACACACACAGCTGTCTATATTTACCTGTGGCGTTACTAAAAGTCCCATTGGGGCAGGCTTCACACTCAAAGCAACATTTGTGGACTCCGTTATACTTCCTCACAAAGCCAGGCCGACATTCTCTTGAGCACAGTGAAAGAGGCACCTGCCAGCACACATTTCAATCAAATATAATCAATCTATTGTTTAAAGAAAAGACTACAATTGATAAGAATTTTCAAATACAAAATGTATTTAGAACAAAACTTTACTGTTCCATTTGTGAACCAATCAATTTGAGCGATTTGAATGGAGAACTGGAGCTGTGGGTGTGTTTCATAGAAGCCAACTGTCTCCACATATCCACTCTTATTCCAGAACAATATGTCATATGTCGCAGTCATTGGGTCGCCGTTGTCATCAAACTGCACATTCCGGTTCACAAGAGTGAAGTTCGACTTTCTCACTTCTTCAAGGACCTGAGGAGTTGAAATAGAAGAGCAACAGTTATGTACACCACCACCGTACTGTAGGGTGTCCCGTTCAATCTTTTCTCGCCTAACCTCTGAGAGATCACTGATCGTTCAGAACTCGGAAATGGGAGCTCATGCTACTGCTATTTTGATTTAAAAAATGATATTACAAAAAAATACGTTCTGTTTCATTTAGTGGTTGAACATTATTTTAATCACATATCAGCATTTTTTTTTTTTGATGATTTGCTGTAAAGACTCACCATATAAGGATAGACTGTGATGTCGTCACTGCAACCCTTGCTTCCACACTGAAGCACCCTGTGAAGGGCCTTAGCTAAAGCATACACTGCCGCATACATAGGAAAGGTATTGAATGGCAGTTCACCCGCGACCTCATCCGGACTCATGCCATAGCATGAAGAACAATCTTGGTTACAGAAATCTTTCTCGAGTGAGGAAGAAGAACGAGTATTTGCTTGTTGATAGACGAAATCTCTAAAACCAGGTAACGGGTTCACCTTGGCAGCAACCCCAATGACAGTGCCAATCCGATTGATTCCACTGGTTTTGGCAAGCCGTTCGTGCGCGGACCAATCATCCCCAGCCACCCACACTCTATTCCCAAAATCCAACTGAACGACCGCTTCCACAAGATTCACAGCGTATAACTTGAGGGCGAACACGACGACGACGTTGATTTTTAATTCGTCTATGTTTCCAAAGATCTTTTGGTAATCTGGTTTCCTGTCCAGCTGCTGTATGTACGGCAGGCAGATGTTGCTGTCGCTGATCTGCCTTTGGAACTGTTCCAGCCCGTCTTTACTGTAGGCGTCGTTGCTGTAGAGAAAGGCGATCCAGCGCCAGTCAAAGTACTTTAGGATGTGAACGATCAGCTGAATAGTGTTTCTGTTACTCGGGTTGGTGCGGAGGAACGAGGGGTACTTCATGTTCTCTGAGAGGGAAGTGCTTGTTGAGTCATAACCGACCTGTCAAGGAAGACAACATAAAAAAAATAAGGCAAATATATATAAAATAATATATACATGACATTTGCCACAAAACAAAGTCACTGCATTTTGTTGTGATTGTTTAGTAGAGCCAGAGGTGTGAATCTCTAAAGGAATCATTTTGTCAACATCTTACATTCTAAATTAAATTATTTCCTTCAGTTAGCAATAATAAATAATAATATCATATTCATTCGATTTTCATAGAAGTATATATTCACTAACTTACTAATGGCAGGAGGCTCATTGAGAACAGAGGAGCAACGGTCAAGGTGGGTTTGCTCCCAGACGGGCCGATCACACCTATGACTTTAGGCACGTATTCATTCTCCGCCCCCTTTATTGCTACAGTACCATTAGCCGAGATAAAATTCAAGATGCCTGGAAAGTTTTGGGTATCAGTGCAGTGGTCAAAAACCTCATACCCAAGAGACACATTGGGAAGGAGGAGCGTGGAGTTGTTGATTTCCTCGACAGCAAACCTCATGACTTGAAGTTTTCTGTAGCCCGACATCCCGAACGGGTACCTGTGGAGGCATAGCCAGTAGCAAATAGCTGACTCAGTCAGCCAATCAGAATCAGGGTTCAAAAGGTTGCCCTGAACACAGATAAGGGGTATAGGTTCCTTAAAAATGTAACTGTTTTATTCTTAAAAACAAATTATGTTATCCATAGCTTTAAATTCAACTCAAACTAAATTTAAAAACTTGTTAGTGTAGCTTCACAAAATGTCAATCCTTGTAGGCCAATCTGGATTCATGTGAATGAATAGTGGGTAAACACATTCAGCAAATTCCTTTTTCTTTAGATCTGTTTGACAGACCGCCCTTATCTACCCTGCTGGGGGGCAACGTGCTCATTAATCCACTCAAATAAAACAAAGCAATGTTGATAAGCCACCCAGTGATGCTGCTCACCTTGAGCATTCCGCGGCCGCCGGTCTGTCAGGAACCACCGAGCTGCTGCTGTGAACATCAAACAGTCCCCCCAGCAAATATCTCCCGGGTAACCGGAAAATTGAGGCTGACTGAGAATACTGTGGACGGACTCGCTGTAAAGACGCCAACCAACACAGGACGCCTAGGAGACGGATCATCTCGCTGCTTCTAAACCCCAGAAATGAGTTGAGCCCACTATCATCAGTGTGCCTGGTTTACATTTGTAGTAGCTGGCGTTTTGATGGTGTACCTGCTTTGCATGGATTTAATTTCCATGCACTTTTCCACGCATCATTGAAACAACCATAAAGCTATTCTCGTGTGGCTAAGCCCTAACTCTTGGTACAAGAATAAATCATTGGTTAAAAAGCCGTTCCAAGGTACACCGAGTCGATTATCGATTTGTGTGGTAACCGGTGTGTTTACATAACAGAAGAGTCTGATTTGATTAATCGGGAGGTTTAAATGACGCGCGTTAAGGGGCTTCCTTTTGCTAAGTGTGCCATTTGGTCAACAAAGTAATCGATCTCCTCGGCTTGTTATTAGTTATTTAGGCCTACCATAAGGCCTTTTAATTTATAGTGTTGTTGTTGTGTAGGCCCCAGAGTTGTTTTAAGCTATCTGTTCAATTAAAGCCTAATGATTCTTTGCATCAAGCATAGTTTGTTAATTTAAATACTTTACTCATTTGGTTTAGGTCACGTTTATTTATATATTTTTAAATGTTAAAGTGTTGTTATATTGTTATGAAAGGGCTATTAAAATAGATATTTATTATGTATACTTTATGCTATAGAGACAAGAAAGTTGAGCAGTCTGGCCTTATGTTGAGTTTCTGTTGAACTCGCAGCAGAGCCTTTGACTATACTATTAAGACTCAAACGGAACTTGTATGGACACAGTCTCTTTAATAGCAGTTGAAGTGAAAAAAATTACACTTAAAAGTTTTATTAAAATCAAGTTTTTTTGTTTTTAACTGCAGCACAAGAGAAACCAATAACATGCAATTTCATCAATGAGAAACATCATCAATCTAAAATCCAATTAACCAGTTTAACTTTCATTAATTTAAATTACATACGATGAAACATTATGGATTGAAGAAAAAAGAAAGAGCAAAATAATCTCAAAACAATTTAATCTTTTAAAATATATATATATGTATATAAATCCTCAAGAAAAACCCTTTAAAACATGATGTGTAATTTATTTTACAGGAAAAAAACAAAAACAGGTATTGATCCGTCACTATCGTGCTGATCAAGGTTCTGCCAAATGTCTCTCTGGTTAGCGAAAACACTACGGCACACTTTTATCAGATCTGCTGCATACTCATCAAAATGCCAAAAAATTTAGGGGTGCAGAAAAAAATCGTGACAAGAACCCCCTTCCTCCATTGTTACATTAAAAGTTCTCAATCGCAATGTTCTCATGTTTCCTCTGAAAAAGAAGAGAAAGAGAACAATATTTTTGTTTGGAATGATTAGATGTTGACATAGACTTTTAAATGTGAACACAGAATGTGAGGTTGTACCGGCTTAGCAGGTCTAAATGGAATGTACCCCAGGCTTTTGAAACAGCGCTGGCTTCAATCGATGCTTCGTCAAAGCTAAGGGGTATTTTGTAGGAACATGTCATTTGCTTGCTTATTGTCATGTCAGACAAAAAAAAAAAAAACATTATTGCTTTTTTTCTGATTCCAGAAAGAATACTGGTTGCACACCACAATGAACAATGTTAGATTAATATCTACAATGCAAGGTACCCAGAGAATTTTTTTTTTCGTCTTTAAATTAAAACATAGCCCAATGGATTAAACTGTAGCAGCATGGGGCTTTAAGGATTGAAGCTGTAATTAAATTGTCTTTTTTTTTTGTCCAACTGTTCAAGGGGCTAAATTAGAGACTACGGTTAATTTGCAATTTTAGCAGACAAAGTGTAGAGCCTCACCAAATAGGTGAACCAGACATGATTCACATGACACTACACATTTTGGATGTTGTCTATCATGTTGACATCTGTACGGGCATAGACACACACTTAGTTGGCAAGAGTCTCACAGTAGGCGAACACTAGTGTTGTAACTGAGCTATAGGAGACTAAGAACACTTCAACTACGCTTCAAATCATTTATGGGGGTCTTTAATAGTGCTCAACAGGGCCTCCGTGAAGACCAGACGTAGTGCTATGACACCAACAGCGCTGTAACTACGCCAACTCCAGAGGAAACTAGAGAAAGGGAAATTCTACCCAAGTTACGTTCACCATGTTCCTCTCCCCAAATATGTCAGCCAGACTTGTAAAAAAAAAAGTTTTGTGTGTGCAGGTAATGACATGATTATGTAATTGGTCATAAAATACTACTTACAAAAAAAAGGTTAAATCATAATGTAAAATTTCAGCTAAATGTTTCATGAGCAAATGCTTCAGATAGGGGAATACTGTTGTATAAAACAGACTTGACATTTGCAAGTTGTTTTAAAATTCAGAATGAGAATTTAATAAGTTAAAATTTACAAATTAAAACAAATCAAAACAAAACATTCCAGCCAAATATCAAAGCGACTAGTCAAGTCTGTTTGGAACTTTACAGGATGTACAGACATGGTAGGGGTAAAATAAAATCCTGATATATTCTGGGTGGAATTTCCCTTCAGTGCAGGATGAGTGGCTATGAAAGGTACTCTACCCAACCAAAGTCTGCTACGTAAAGAATGCATCTTCAAGTGAAGTAAACAATATAAGACTGAATTAATGGCTAAAAGAAAAGACTGTGTTTAACAGAGGACCATCGAGCTTGATCCTCTCAAACCAGTGCAACAGTACACACAAAAAAAACAACTCATTCATCCAACTTCAAACTTTCGGAATTACTTGAATTTAGTTTTGTTTTTATACATCTAATTTGGTTATTCTCGCTTTATTGTAAACCTAAGGACTTGCCATATATATATGTATATATATATGTATATATATATATATATATATATATATATATTACAAATGAGTAGTGTCGCACGTCTTAATTTATTTCTGTTAGGGTCGACGTGGCCGGAGGTACCGGGTTGCCATGGAGACGGATCCATACGGCTGATGGCATGGCTAAACAAGGCAAAAGGCAGCACCGCGTCTTCCTATCAACCGCCCTCTCCTAAAACAGCCCCCCCCTCCCACCCAGAGGAAAACAAAAAACCAAGGCTGACCCTCGTCCCAAAACTGTCACCATAGAAGATCACAACATCTTGATGTCCTCGTTAAAAAACAATCACTGCTTCCTCTGACCCAACATAGGATCTCCTTTTTTTATTATTATTTCTTTTTTTTATAGATAACTTTGATTTTAAATGAGGTGGTGGAGGAGGAGGAGGAGGGGGTAGGACGAGGAGTTTTAACTAGCAAAAGGTTTCCCTGCTTCTTCCTTGCCTCGGTAGGTCCTCTTCCCGTGAGTGAAGGGGAGGTATCTGTACTTGATCATATGCTGGAGATGAGGAAGGAGAGAAGAGACAAAAACAAAACAGTTAGCAAAATAAAAAGCTCCCGTCGTGTCCAGTGTGCAACACTCAAAGAATGACTTTGGCCATGGCCTAGTGTTTTCCCAGAGGACAAGCACGAGTTTGAAGCCTGGCACTGTTACAGGTCTAAACCAGAGAGTGTGTGTGTGTGTGTGTGCCTCTAGAGCAGCAGTGGAGCTTTGGTACCTTGATCTGTCTTTTCATGGTGATGCAGAAGAGCATTATGAAGTACATGACCAGGATGGGCCAGAACACCGGCACGTTGAAGGCTTCAAAGAACGTGCAAACCATGGCGATGACGATGCCTTTCGTCGCCGAGTGCCTTTAGAAAGGCGGGCGCGCGCACACACACACACACACACACACACACACACACATAAAACATCATTCTGTTAGGACACTCAGGGATCGATTACAGGCCAAGAGGAACAACAACTCATTACAAGTTTGGACAATGTGGGCACAGCAATCCCAAGCAACAGCTATTTTGGGTGCCATCTTTCATGTCCAATGTAAATAGAAACATACATGTCGACCACACCAATCGCAATGAAACATACATCTACATAATGAAACTATAGACGACATGTTTACACACACCCCCTCTGAGAGAGTTTTGCATCGCCTCGTTAGTGGTCACACACACACACACACACACACACACACACACACACACACACACACACACACACACAGAGTAGATGATCTGAGTGATGGACGGAGACAGATGGGTGGTGGTTACGGGGACTCTCACCAGAATTTGAATTCAGGCAACCTTCTGATGAACGGACGGAACTCTTCGTTCTGCTTGGTGGGCAAGGCGGGGCCTTCATCTGCACAAAACACACACACACACACACACACACACACACACACACACACAATACAGCCTGGACATTAACCACATCATCATCATCATCGTTCATTGAACAAGAAAGAATACAAAAAATAATACAAGACACACACTTGAAGCCATAATATTCATAGACACAGAGAAACGGGCAGATACACACAAACGTATGCACGCACACACACATACATACACATACACACAGACAAACAGAAAACAATCATCCCCACTCCTCATGCTGCCTCTACAAACCTGGGCTAGTAGTGTACTCTAGCAACTCACTAGCCTCATGCATGCCACTCGGATGAGTGCCCTATATAGAGGGCACGATCCAACCCAAAACCAGAACTTCCTGTAATATCTAGACCACAGAACAGAGCCAACGTTAACTTGACCTAAATGACTAAAGGAATGGGGAACTGATGACAATCAATATATTACGCTTCATCGCCTTGCCATTTGCCATCTCTGAGGCCTATTTGATAGTAGTGACGTCATTACAGTATAATTGGTAAGAACCTGCCCGTTAGGATGACATCCTCTAAGGGACAGAGTGGATCTCATAGTACCATCTCTGTGTTTAGATATGTGACAGCACTGGTAAATATATACACATTGAGTCTGTTTTAAAGGTCTCTCCTAAACCCACACAAAATAACACTGCCCAGAAATGAAATAATCCGGACAGGTTGAGCCTCGCGTGTGCAGAGGAGGGACCAGCCACTGCTGGAAGTGGGAAGCACTGTCTCTATGGCCGTTACGCACACAGAACCAGTCAAAAAAATAAAAATAAAAGATCGTTAAGTTAACCCAATGGTTACGCTGTTACACCCTGTTAGCAGGATTAATGCTAAACAGATTCAAACTGCCTCCTAAATTTGCAAACTACAGCTGCCGTCAGCGAGAGGAGGAGGGGGGGGGGGGCGAAGAGGAGGCGGAGTCCTGTCGCTACTGGGACACCCATTAACCACGGGAAGAGAAACCATTTTGAGCTTCAAATCTGACGAGGCTCATCGCAGCTCTGCTTCCATGGCAACCAACCCATCAAACACGAATCCTTCCAATCAATAGCTAAAGGTTCATCCAATGAGAAGAGATATAAGAAGAGACAAGTCTATTATAGGTGGCCAGACAAACACAGCGACTAGCCAATCAACTGGACAGCCTCAGGAGCCACTTCCAAATCAAACACTAAATGCCTAAAAGTCGACGTGTACTTGCCTTCGTCAAGCAGAGAAGGATCCACTTTTGGTGATAGAAAAGCAATGAAGAGGTTGAGGTGATAGATGCCCAAAGCATACGTTACTATATACCAACCCTGAAACATACAACACAGAAAGAAATATGAGAGTTCTGTACTAACAGGCTAACGTTTAATAGAATAAACAGGCTACAGTTTAATAGAATAAACAGGCTACAGTTTAATAGAATAAACAGGTTAAACTATAATAGAATAAACAGGTTAAACTATAATAGAATAAACAGGCTACAGTTTAATAGAATAAACAGGCTACAGTTTAATAGAATAAACAAGTTAAACTATAATAGAATAAAAAGGCTAAAGTTTAATAGAATAAACAAGTTAAACTATAATAGAATAAACAGGCTACAGTTTAATAGAATAAACAAGTTAAACTATAATAGAATAAACTAAAGTTTAATAAAAATCCGTTGCATGTGGCATATTGTCACCGATGTGCCAACTTCTCCCACAGTGTGCACACTTTTTTAAAAGGTTGAGTTTATTAAACTTAGCCTCTTAAGGAAACTTCCCCACTGACAATGTCAAGTGTAGTATAGACACCGGACACAGTCCACACTGACTTTAGGCCTTTAGGAGCATGTAAACATGATCAAATGCACTGAAAGATGATTAACTGACTTTCTTAAAGTTGCAGTTATGTGTGCTGCCTGTAATATGCCAACTGCAGGCCTTTAGAAGCATGCAGACATGGTCAAAATGCATCAACAGATTTTGAAGCTGCAGTTGAAGCCGGTTGTCGTGTACCTGTAATATGTAGACTCGGATCATGTAGATGGCAGTTAGAGATAAAGTTGCCGCCCATCGCACGACAGCGAACGGTGTCGACTTGTCTAGCCATGACTGGTAGATCTGGAGAAGAACAACACACACCGGGAGATGGAGCTAACCAACCAGAACACATCTGCTTCAGGCTCAGAAGTCTACTGTGATATGGATACTAACCTAATGTATTACCGTAATATCATTTGACATTATTTAGACCAATGTCACCAAAAGGAGAGTGTTGACATACGAGAACAGCATTGATATAAAGACTGTTCTAATAATAAGAGAAAAAAGTGTTACACGTTAGCCATACTATGTGTTCCAGGGTAGTGATACGTTCAGCGTTTTAATATGTAACCATGTCATTACTACCAAGCTAAGAGCAGGGAGCCACTTGGTCAGCAGCAGGTCTTATTCCCCTGGATGTACCCTTACGGTACCACCCTCTTAAAGAGTGGTCCTCTAAGCATCCCACACCCAGTCACTGGTAGTTAAGGAGTACCTGTCCCAGCCGCGTGAAAAAGCTGCCGATGGCGGATGGTTTCCCGTGGATTGATTCCCCAGCACTGTCCCCTTCTGACATCCTGTCTAGGAAGAGAAACAACGGTGATGTCACAAACACTTATAAAAAAACACTACAACAAAAGGGCTCTGAGCACGTCAAATATTCACTGTGGTTATAGTGTATGCTAATTAAATGTAGTCAGACATCTTTTCTAGAGTTCTGTTATTGTTTCTGTTTCCTACTAGTTACATAATAGATGGTGCTGTATTGCAGCATTAGGCCAGGCTACATAATATTTACACAGGAATGGGATGACAACAAGTCCTTTTCAATCAGGTTTTTATTTTTATTTTTTTGCAAATGGCTGGTCCTAAATCCCACACAGGCGTATCCACATGACACATTCAGGATTTTGTTTAGATGATTGACCAGTTGCCATAGTTAACATATTACTGCATTTGCAGTATACTGATATTCAACATGACCTCAGGAAGTAAGGTAAATTCTGCATTGAAATGTTTGAGCAGGACAACATATATATTTATACAGTATGATCAGGTGATAGGTGGAAAGAAGCTGAACATTTCTGAATAACGTACTGCCCATAACTGTGTACAGTTCAGGTGAGGTTAGGCTAACAATCAAAACCTAGCTACAGACATGGCTAAGAAACGTTTAGACTTTACTCGCTGGATCGTTAATAGTAACGTTGGGTTGTGAATTGTATGGGGAAATTGATTAACTTAGCAACCGTGTAATCACGAAATAGCTAATGTTCAGTTTGATTCGCTTTCCTAAGCCTGCCATATCGTAAGCCGGTAACGTTACCATTATTAAGATTTCAAACCAAGGAAAACATACCGTTGTACGCCCCTACTAACTTATTGTAAATATGAAACAGGGTCCACCTTAGTTGTCCAATGAACTAACGTTAGCTAACTAACATAACTGCTAGCATTTAAGCTAACCTTAGGACCTAAGTCTTAGGTCAATGAGCTTTATATTGACAAGTCAAATGTAGTTAGACTATGAAACGAATGTTCGTAGACTTTCACTTAGCAACAATCACGTCCTTGTATTTTAGATATAATTTGTCTCTTAACTTATGATATTAGCAATTACGTTAGGTCGGACTGAAGCCAGTTGCTACAGAAAATAGCTAGGTAACAGAGCTAGCTAGCAAACTAGCCCAATTACTTTGGCCCCTTCCCCCAACGTTAGCTATACTGGGTTGTGTAGTTTTTAAAGGCTCCCCCAAAATCGGACACTAGGAACTAATTACTACATTTCCCGAGGTGTTAGTGGGATTCCTCTCCAACCGGAAATAGAGATTCTGTAGTTTGACATTACTATACTTTAATTGAAAATATAAGTATGTGTTGAAAATTGAACTACAATCCTCCACCATGATTTCGAAATACTGACAACTCACTTCCGGAGACAACTGGTAGTGGTACACTGGAATATGGCTAGCTAACATTAGTTAGCTGGCTAGCTCGCAACAAATACACTGCCCTCGTAACATCGTACGTTTCGATAATCAAAATGAAACTTTGGGGTAAATCTTTGTGTATCGAGTCCCCCAACAACACCCGTTAATGGTTTGTTTAAGCTACGTGAGAAAAAATGCTCAAAGACAGGCTTTTTTCTTACCTGATGCGGCCGCTGTGTCACTCCCGGCTCTACCTAAAAGCTACCGCTCGTGCTGCTGTGAACACGTCAGTATTTCCGGGAGGACTCTACCGGACCATTTGACAGGCAAGATAGCAGAAAACCGAGAATTCTGTGCTCTTACTAAAGTCACAGCATCCAGCAACCAGTCGGGGCCAATAGTTTTTCAAGATATCAGCACATGAGAAATAGCTTTGTTCAATATGAAATTAGACATACAAATCAAAGAGCGTATCAAACATTGACAGCCTGTGATGCACAGACTTTTCTATAGCTCATCGGAGTACATCACCAAGCATTTGACACCAGTAGAAGGAAATATGTCGCCCTCTAGATCTAGCATGATGTCAAACTAATATTCTTTCCCATACTTTGAAACACAATGGTAATACATCCCATGCAGTAACACCATCCTCACAAATTACCTCACAAGTCGGAAATATACTATGACCAAACAATTTACATTTTAGTAGCAATGTTTTGGAACACATTTTAACTTTGGTTTTCTAGTGCAGGGAAGAATAAAACTAATACTATGTTGTAGTAACTAGCTAAAAACAAAACCTGGCTATTTTTCCATACGATGTGTAGGCACTCAATTAATAGTTTTTAAGACAAGACTTCATGTGTCATATACCAACTGAATTTATAAAGAGACAAGGTCTTAACATGTCGGATCCACCATTAATTTACAACCAGAAACAGATCTCTCTTAGACACACAATTTAATATGCATGATCTGCAAGAGGAAAAAAACACTGTACATAAACATTGAAAAAAGGATTATTTAACTTGTTAGCCGTAGTCCTACACCACTTGAATAAGCTAAGAGAAACACTTGAAACATCAATTCATCAGAAATATAAACAGTCGTACATATTTAGAAGATAATACTGATCATACAAACAAAACTTGAATTGTTTTTGGTCCACATTGAACATTCCTCTTAGTTACCTGTTAACATAGGTGTGGATGTAGCTATACTTGAAATGGAATTAAATTACATTTGTCATAAATAGGCTACTCATCTAGACTGAAAGATCTGTACAGACAAATCTAGGTGTATTGTAAATACACAATAAGTACAAAAGTTGTATGTTTAGATTCCCATGAGAACACATGTATTTTTTTAACAACACCTTCTACGGCTGCCATTCCAATGGTACATCTTTATACAGCCCTACTATCCAATCTAAGTGTAATTAGTCAAATAAAGACATTATGTATACCAAAGTTGCGTGTTAATTTTCATGATACATCCTATACTCTCCAACTCAGCTCTCCTTCTTCAACATAGACTGAGTCACAGGGGATGGTATACATCGAAATAATCTTATTCTAAAGTACGCTTATCCATATATAACGACTGTGTAAAAGGCTGTTTGATGGACATTTGACGAGTGTCTGATATATATATATATATATATATATATATATATATATATATATATATATATATATATATATATATATATATATATATATATATACCATATTTTTTAATGATAAGCATTTGGTACTTCTTTTTGATTAATTCTTTACATGTTTACTGGTTAGGAAGAGCAATGGTCAAATGAGGTTATCAGGGAACTACAGAGTTAAACTTTAACAAAAGCCTACCACTTATATGCACCATAATCACGACTAGCTCGAAAATAATCAAGTCTAATTTGAAAGTGTTGGAACCAATAGCAACAAAGTGTCATCAAGATATATTTATACATCTGTGTGTTTGAACACCACATTTAAGTACGCAGGTGGTACCAATCAATGTTGGCAGACTTTGACCCTCAAGTCTATTAAAAACATACAATCCAAAGAAACAAACGACTCCATTGTCTATTTGAGATTAGGCCTTATCAACTTTATCTCGTGTGTATTTACTTATTTGGGATTTTAAAGCGAGAGGAATATTCAAAAGACATTTAGAGGGTTGGGTTAGGTTACTTTTCAAATTATTTTTTCTTTTCATAACATGAGTACTTTGAATTTGATTTAGTTGTTTTAAACACTCAAAGCATATGAAATTGATAGACAAATTGACAGTCTAAAACATTTACTTCGCTGTAACATATAAAGTACACAAGGCTTAGCGTGCTAAAATATCAAATCTTACTTCAGACACCATTTAACAGTAACCCTTCCAGAAAAATAGGCCACGCCACCATTAACCATCTTTTCTTTTAAGTTTAAGAAATGTTTTGTTTGAGAAATCTCAAAACAAAATGGGTGCCTATTGTGTCTGTATGCCTGTTCTCCATAAAACAGACTTTAGAACACTCTTAAATAATTCGCTTTTTTCTCGATGGTATCTGTGCTTAAATTACAGTGTTTTGTCTTTAACTTTAATAACGTTGTCCTTTGTACTTTCTTACTCCCCAACCCAACATTTCACAAAAAGAAAACAATAAATAAGCAACTATGAACTAACATACATGCGCGCTGATATAAAATACATCATTACCTCTGGCATAGTGATAATACATAACATGTACAGAACATAAAGATGTGGCAAACTGAAACACCTGTGATGACAACCGTCGCCATCACAACCGTGACCATGGCAATCCACTGCTTATGCCCAGTTTCAGAGTCCATTCCAGACGGTAGTTCAGTATCTCCAATTGCTCTGGGTAAAAGCCACATACACATTGATAGTGCATTAATACATTGGACATGTCCTCTATATGGCAGGGGGCTTCACAAGCAGCCCCTGGTTTATTTACAACACAGCCACATCCTGGACAACATTTAAAGTGAATGCTCTAAGAATCTGTGTCTCTCTGCTCTCCTCTCTGTCTCAGTGCACACTCCTCTTCCTCTCTTGCTCACTCCTCTTCCTCTCTGTCTCAGTGCGCACTCCTCTTCCGGTCGTTCTCTCTCTTCCTCGTCCCTCCTCGTTATAGCTTTCCCCTCCTCTCTTAGATTCTTCCCATCCCTCCACAATAGCTCTCGCTTTCTTTCTTTTTCTCCGCCATCCCTCCATCTCTCTCAGTTTCTTACCCTCCTGCTCTCTCTTGACCCTGAACAGCTATCTCTTTCTTTCTCCTCCATCCCTCCAACTTTCTTTCAGTGAACATCGGCCTCCATAAACTCCTCTTTGATGGAGTGCCTGCGTGCCACCCTGCAGTCGG
>CM030174.1:34015608-34023108 GCA_017639675.1 Aplochiton taeniatus | reverse complement strand
TGTTGCACATGAAGTTATACAGTATGGTGGTGAACTCCGTCCCCACCTGGCAGAGAGAGGACACACAGCAAGGTTAAAGGTTAGAGGTCAGGGGATCAGAACACACAAGGTCAGAAGTTAAAGGTTGGAACACTGAAGTAAAATATAAGAAATGGATACGTTTTTTTTCTATTTTTACAAACACAACGGGATAATATGCCCATGTCTCAAGTTCAAATCTAGGCTACTTTCACAAGAAATTAAATTAACAAAAACAAGCTTTAGGTTGACTATAGTGTCATTAAAAGTCTTAGTCTTATCTCATTATTATATACCCCAAAAACCATTATACACATTTGAACAACGTATCAATATATCGAGATAACTATGATTATTGAGGAAATCTGGATAATGATGGTGCTGAAAACAATCCCCCCAGCCCCCCCCCCCAGCCCCCACCCCCCCCCCGCCACATTGCTGAGTCGAAATATGGATGTGCTTCACTGCTGCAGGTCTTCCCAAATCCTTGAATAATAATAATGATTTGATATAGCACTATTCTAAACGCCCAAAAGCGCGTCAAACCCCCTTAGAATGTTTTCTCAATAAAGCTGTATCACAGATAACCACTAGAGGGCAGTGTTGCTGAGCTGTGACAGAGTACAGTGGCTCACAGGACTTAGAGGACAAGCTGCAGGGATCTTCACCTCTCTCCAGGCATGTCTCCACAAGCCCTTCATCTTCAGAATAATTCTATGTATAAATTTGTGAACGCAGTCCCGTAGTGACTCTATTTCAAAGGAATCTGTTCAAGCATGTGTGGCAAATAACACCTATTAATCTGACTGTATTTAATCAAACGTCATGCTAAACAACATGGACAAGCAATCCTATCAGAATGCTACTATACACCATGGCCATTCAAATCCACTCTAGCCTGCTCAAACAAATTTCTCTCATTAAGGAAGAGTTGAGCATACACTAACTACTAAGGCTTAACGTTTTGTATGCATTGCATACATTTCAAACATTACCAGGTTATGTAAGTTTATGTTTAGCATTATAAAATATTTGAATATTTGAATGTTTAAATGATTTTGCCTTTTTCCTTTCTACAGATAGATGTTCCTTCACTGAGGGGCATGTCATGCTCAATAAATTGGCTTAAACAATAAGCTACCATGTTCCTTTACTGAAGGATGTTTCATGCTCATTAAATATTATATTCCCTTTGACTGAACACACACGGCCTGCCTTAAACAATAAGCTACCATGTTCCTTTACAGATGGATGTTCCTTTACTGAAGGATGTGCCATGCTCATTAAATATTATATTCCCTTTGACTGAGCACACACGGCCTGCCTTAAATAATAAGATATCAGGACCTGAAACCGTACTCTAGACCTCACACAGCAGACAGAATGGAAACAATGTCAGTTGAAATCCTCATCTCTACCCTCTTTGTTTACTCTGGATTCTTCTTGTGTTCAGGGGTTAGGGGTGAGGGGTCAAGGGTCACACTGACCTGCGGGGTCTCGTAGGGCACCATGACGCTCTGCCTCCCCGTGACGCCGTCGTCAACGTACTGGGACAGGTTGTTACCCTCTACTCGGATCAGGTGACTGGCCGGCGCCGACTGGCCTGGTAAACACACAGAAAGAGAGAGAGAGAGAGAGAGAGAGAGAGAGAGAGAGAGAGAGAGAGAGAGAGAGAGAGAGAGAGAGAGAGAGAGAGAGAGAGAGAAAGAGAGAGAGAGAGAGAGGGGGAGAGAGAGAGAGAGAGAGAGAGAGAGAGGGAGAGGGAGAGGGAGAGAGAGAGGGAGAGGGAGAGAGAGAGAGAGAGAGGGAGAGGGAGAGGGAGAGGGAGAGAGGGAGAGAGAGAGAGAGAGAGAGAGAGAGAGAGAGTGAGAGAGAGAGAGAGAGAGAGAGAGAGAGAGAGAGAGTGAGAGGGAGAGTGAGAGAGAGAGAGAGAGAGAGAGAGAGAGGGAGAGGTCCACGAGAACAAATGCATCATTGATTAACGATCAGGAGAACATCCCATCACTGGCAGAACCTCATAGCTAATAAAAACAAAACAAAAAGATGGGTTGTGGTTGGCATCTCACCGTCGTTGAAGTCGCGGCCCAGCTCGTGGTTGGGGCAGCGTTTGACCACCTCAGTCACATGCTCTGCCTTCTTGTAGACGGGCATTGCCCTGATGACACTGCCGTGAGGCGGCCCGGACCCCAGCTTGATCTGGATGGGGCACGTCTTGGCGATCTGGCAGTACAGCTTCTTCAGCATGGGCGAGTACTGTCCAGGAAGAGAACGCAACGAGTATTGAGTTAAAGGATAAATAATAATTCAATAACAAACTTCATTCAAACAGCACCTTTGTGAAGTTGATGTGTGTGTAACTGTGCTGGATGGAGTTAACCAAAGTGATCTTCTTTGGTCAGAAAGATGCTACCGCCTCTGGATTTCCTTTGACTGATTTATTTCAAACATAACCACTGGGCATTGTCTGGGCATAAACTGGGATAAACTACCACACATAACGAGCTCTGGCCAAGAATGAACAGAATGTGCCCAGTAAGAGTGACAGAGCACTCAATACAAGGCCCACAGCAGGGAGTTTTTCCACAACCTTCCAAAAACAAAGTTACAAGGTGCTTTTACACAGTCACTATATTAGACAGTTAGAAGTCTTTAATATTGACATTTGTATTTAAGGTAACAAATTGTCATTTGTTTATTGTTATAAATTAATGGATTTTCTTATTTAAATGGTTAATTATTTAATTCATGGCTCATGAATCAAGCTCTTGAGTCCAACTCCCCAACCCCCCACCCCGGACTTAATTAATTGTCCTGAAACATAATACTAATGTATTTGGCTCATGACTGAACAATTCTCCCGCCCAGATGTTTGGAGGGTAGGAGTGTGAGGAAGAAAAGAATCTCTTTGTCTCTCCCCCCCCCCCCCTCAAACATCTGCCCCCGGTGCTACACTCTGACAGGCTTCAGCGTGTCCAGACAATACCATCAAATCCCCCAAATATCCAGAATCAGAACGGGAGCTTCCAGGTAGAAACATGGCCTACTACTCGTAGAAATAGAAAGAGAAGAACAGACACAGAGCCCAGCTCCATACCGACCCCAAGATGACTGACCAAATGTGTCAACAGCCAGGGTCTAGAATATACGTATATGACCTTAGCTCCAGCTCTCCTGCTAATTTTGGCATTGCTTTATACGCACCGAAAACAAAATGGCCTCACAAATTATCAGCGGGGATCTATTTTGTGAACATGTATGTGTGTTCTAGTCACATCTACATCTACGGTGTCTCTGTGTGGGCTTGTTCCCGTTAATCAGAGAGGACGGATACAGCCTCATCAATACACACTGGACTGATGGATACAGCCTTATCCATACACACTGGACTGATGGATACAGCCTTATCCATACACATTGGAATGATGGATACAGCCTTATCCATACACACTGGACTGATGGATATAGCCTTATCCATACACACTGGACTGATGGATACAGCCTTATCCATACACACTGGACTGATGGATACAGCCTTATCCATACACATTGGACTGATGGATACAGCCTTATCCATACACACTGGACTGATGGATACAGCCTTATCCATACACATTGGACTGATGGATACAGCCTTATCCATACACACTGGACTGATGGATACAGCCTTATCCATGCACACTGGACTGATGGATACAGCCTTATCCATGCACACTGGACTGATGGATACAGCCTTATCCATACACACTGGACTGATGGATACAGCCTTATCCATACAGACTGGACTGATGGATACAGACACATTCATACAGACTGGACTGACGGATACAGCCTGATTCATACAGACTGGACTGATGGATACAGCCTCATCCATACCCAATGTACTGATGGATACAGCATCATCCATACACACTGGACTGATGGATACAGCCTCATCCATACCCAATGTACTGATGGATACAGCCTCATCCATACAGACTGAACTGATGGATAAAGCCTCATCCATACCCAATGTACTGATGGATACAGCATCATCCATACACACTGGACTGAGTGCAGAACTGGCAGGGGGAATTACTCCATGTTGCCATAGCGTTATGAATGACAACTCCAAGAAATACAAAAGTGTTTGTTTTTATCATTTATATCATCCAACACAAAAATTAAGATAAAAAATCACAATTTTGGCCAGCCATGTAAGAACATGTAGTCCCCAGTGCCAGTAGTCTAAGATCATGGTAGGGTATGAAAGTAGGGGGTAAGATAAGGGAGAAACACTTCATTCAACGAAACCCCTTCATAAGCTCCTAGCCCAGCCTTAATGTGAAGCAACAGAGACCATGAGATATGTCTGTACTAAACCACAAACTGCATCGTCACCTTAAGTAGCTTTACAAGTCCTGGCAGATCCATCATTCCTGTAATAAATCCTTCCCAAAAAGTACTTTCTCACAAAACGACGTGGGACTCTCTCTAACTTTATATTGGCGGTGGTTGGGATTTAACACCGTTTTGCCATGCCAACCAAAGTGGGTATTGGGTATTTTTCTCATAATAATTGGGACAAAGAGATGACTACAGAGGTGTGCACACCTGTGCATATCAGCATAGCTTACACAGCAAACACACAGCAAACACACAGCAAACATATAGACATAACAGAGGAACATTTTATCTGAGTGCCGTACAAAAGTGGTAATAGGTTAGATCAGTCGGGATTGAATCCAGTCTGATTACATTGGGAGGTCCACTGATGAAGGGCTACTTGTTAAGTAAGTAGTTCATGGCCACGGCACTCTGGGATACGTAGTGTTACAGAGCTTGCTGGCCTATCGGATATGTAGTGTTACAGAGCCTGCTGACCTATGGGATACGTAGTGTAACAGAGCCTGCTGGCCTATGGGATATGTAGTGTTACAGAGCCTGCTGACCTATGGGATACGTAGTGTAACAGAGCCTGCTGGCCTATGGGATATGTAGTGTTACAGAGCCTGCTGACCTATGGGATACGTAGTGTAACAGAGCCTGCTGGCCTATGGGATATGTAGTGTTACAGAGCCTGCTGACCTATGGGATACGTAGTGTAACAGAGCCTGCTGACCTATGGGATACGTAGTGTAACAGAGCCTGCTGGCCTATGGGATATGTAGTGTTACAGAGCCTGCTGACCTATGGGATACGTAGTGTAACAGAGCCTGCTGACCTATGGGATATGTAGTGTAACAGAGCCTGCTGGCCTATGGGATACGTAGTGTAACAGAGCCTGCTGGCCTATGGGATACGTAGTGTAACAGAGCCTGCTGACCTATGGGATATGTAGTGTTACAGAGCCTGCTGACCTATGGGATACGTAGTGTAACAGAGCCTGCTGACCTATGGGATATGTAGTGTAACAGAGCCTGCTGGCCTATGGGATACGTAGTGTAACAGAGCCTGCTGGCCTATGGGATATGTAGTGTTACAGAGCCTGCTGGCCTATGGGATATGTAGTGTTACAGAGCCTGCTGGCCTATGGGATACGTAGTGTAACAGAGCCTGCTGACCTATGGGATACGTAGTGTAACAGAGCCTGCTGACCTATGGGATACGTAGTGTAACAGAGCCTGCTGACCTATGGGATACGTAGTGTAACAGAGCCTGCTGGCCTATGGGATATGTAGTGTAACAGAGCCTGCTGGCCTATGGGATATGTAGTGTAACAGAGCCTGCTGGCCTATGGGATATGTAGTGTAACAGAGCCTGCTGACCTATGGGATACGTAGTGTAACAGAGCCTGCTGGCCTATGGGATATGTAGTGTAACAGAGCCTGCTGACCTATGGGATACGTAGTGTAACAGAGCCTGCTGGCCTATGGGATACGTAGTGTAACAGAGCCTGCTGGAATGTACACGGGGGATTCTGAGAAGCCTTGATGGAGTGATGTCTGTCATGCTGCATCCTCCATCTATGGAGAGCTTACCGAAAAACAGAATCAACATACTCCCTTTCTAGCGAGAATACGACATCCAGAACCTAGGTCACCTCTCCTAGCAGGTCTATGTGTAGGTCACCTCTCCTAGTACGTCTATATGTAGGTCACCTCTCCTAGCAGGTCTATGTGTAGGTCACCTCTGTGAGTCAGGTCTATGTGTAGGTCACCTCTGCTTGTAGGTCTATGTGTAGGTCACCTCTGTGAGTCAGGTCCATGTTGGTTGGTGGATTGAGGGATGGAAAGTGGGATGAAGAGGAATGGAGAGCAGGTGAGGGGGGGAGGAGGGAAGGAGGAGGGAAGGAGGAGGTGCAGGAGGAGATGCTGGTGGAGGGAGGGAGGGAGGGAGGGAGGCGTGCTAGGACTAGCCCCCGTAGAGAGACAGTGATAATTGCCAGACAGTTCATCTCTTCATGCAAGCTCCGACATGATTTCAACTTAACTGTCCAAATATGTTCAGAGGAAACACCCAGTCTCCTGCTTCAGCCTTTCCTAATCCCACGTTGGCAGCGGGGCTGCCCACAGTATGACCACAGCTAGTTAGTGAGACGCTCCCTATCAGGCCTTGGAGAAGGGGTTGATAGGGGGTTCAGGATACAGTCCTCAGTTGGGAGGATTTTTCTGTGTAGTATCAGTGTTCTGAGTACAACGGGTCAATGGCCGAGCAAGCCACCATTTTGTGATATCATGCCAAGTATGCAGAGTCATAAGTTAGGAGTCATCTGAGGAGAACCGGATGTTTTCATAACGAGTCTGTTCGCAACTCTATAAAGGAAGGTGAGCAAAGAAACGGCATCTTCACTGCAAAAAAATGTGAAATAACGTATGTCATTTAAGAGATAGACACAAAACAAACAAGCACAATTATCTGGCAATAGAACAAGAAAAGGATCTTGATAAGTATGTCTTGAACTAAGTAAAATAATCCAACATCCACAATTCTTAGGGAGGTAATGTATCTTATATTAAGAAATATTAGATATATTGGCTTGATACAAGATATTTAGTCGTGCTTGGATAAAAAAAAATGTGCAGTGTTCGTACTGTGCCTCAAGGCGTTCCGACCAGCAACTACGAGGGGAGCAACCCTTAATTAACATCTGACATCAACTCTTCTAATAAATCATTGCATTTATTCTTCAAATAAATCCCTCCTCACGTTACTATTTCCCGTGTCAAGGTCTATGTCCAAGTGTCTGCGCCAGGAGAAAATTCGGCTCGACAAACATCGCTGTGTCAAAACATTTGACGGTGAAAGTATAAACCCAACATAGAGTGTTTGATTGATCAGTGACAGGCCATCAATTAGTGAGAGCTGTTCTGATTTATTTCGATGTATCATCGATTTAATACACCGTGTTTTTATGAAGCCAATCCTTCATCCAACTAACCATGATTGGGTGTTGTATGTGCGTGGATGTATTTGCGTTTGATTGGGTCTGTTTGTGAAAATACTCATCATCTGGTGTTCGATACTTACATGCGGATCAAACACACACACACACGCATGCACGCA
>CM030174.1:33915608-34010608 GCA_017639675.1 Aplochiton taeniatus | reverse complement strand
AACCATCTGATTAACAAGCGGATCCTCTCCCTGATCTGACTCATACCTTTAAACTGTTGCTGTCGGATTGTTTTAACCACCTTCACACATTTGCGGAAAGCCCTTGATGGATTCACGAAGCACCAATTCAGTGACTCACACAACTCTGTGGCTAAAAGGGAAAGTAATTCACATTTATGGAGATTCCACTGTCAGACAGTGGTTTGAGTACCTAAACACCTTTCTACCAGAGTTAAAAAGAGTTCAACCTCCACAGTCCAAAGAAAATTGGACTCATTTTGTCACTCTCCATCTGTCCTATAGATGTTCTGTTCTGCTGAGCAAGCTCGGCAACCTTACAAGGCACGTTTCCACCCACTCGACCTTACAAGGCATGTTTCCACCCACACGACCTTACAAGGCATGTTTCCACCCACACGACCTTACAAGGCATGTTTCCACCCACACGACCTTACAAGGCATGTTTCCACCCACACGAGTCTCTTACTACCAGAAACTGCTTTCCAAGGAACGTAGGTTGCTTCAGTCACTGGTTGTCTGCTTCAACCCGCAGTCTAAAGACCCAAGAGGATTATGCAAAGTAGGTTTTTAAAAAAGGGCGGCTGAAATAAAACGAGTACTCGACCAATCAGAAACATTCAGCGCTCCAAGCCCCACCCCCAAAGTTCCTTACTTCCCGAGCAGGGACTTTTTGCGGATGAAATTTAGACCCTGGTCCCCGTGGTCGAAACGCACTGAGTTCCTCCAAAGGTTCATAGTTCCTGGGGAAAGTTCCCGTGGTGGAAACGCGCCTATAGTCAGGTCCCATTGCCCAGTCGAACGGCCAGTGTCCAGAAGCCAGTGGAGAGAGCTCGTTTGACATCGGAAGGTCCGACTGGCACAGTGACATCACACACGTCTCCAAGACAGAAGCTTATCTACATTCAAACATATTGATCGGTTATCATGACACCCTGAAGCCTGTATATATATATATATATATATATATATATATATATATATATATATATATATATATATATATATATATATATAGATAGATAGATAGATAGATAGATAGATAGATAGATAGATAGATAGATAGATATATATAGATAGATAGATAAAAGATATACAACAACTTTTGAATCCACCCTTAGTTCTCTTCCCGACCACAAGGGAGTGATGTCACGTGGGGAGCACCGCCAGCTTTAAAGATGTGACTGCCCAGCAGCCGCTTCATGTGAGCTGTACAGAGGTGGCTTCTCTGGCCAGTATGTGCCACTGGTACACTCCAACTCCACTGGGTGTGTTGTCAGACCAATAAATCTACAAGACCCTGTCTTCTCAAGATCTGCACAACATCTCCACTATGCCGGTCCAAAAGAGACACTAAGAGGCCTCTGCGGGTGACTTAGAAAGACAAAGGGTTGGATACAATTCATCACTGCTTTTCATTGATTCACTGACATCCTGAAACAAGTACCAAACCTTGTTCGTCCTCAAAGTCAATAAGATTTGGTTACATTCTCATTGTTCTAAACATTAGCCCTATCACGTCTTCAGCGATATTTGAATTGAATTGAAAATCATATAACTGTGTACTGATTATTAACTTGAAACATAACATAACATGTTAAAATATGAGTACTTACTTGAAACTTAACAAATATTAATGTATTTACACTATTGATATTGCAGCAGCAGACTGGGGCTTAATGGTAAGTTAATGAGTGGATCTGGCACATGTTGGACCAGGAGAATCCACAGTGTGAGGCCTATCCACACCAAGCCCCTATGACTATATAACCATATCTAAATATCCATAACAAAAAAAATATCAAAATGTATACATTTTATTGAAAAACTTAGTTTCAAGGGTATCAATAGACCAAACCTAAACAGTATAACGTTTTGAGTATATATCCTTGGGAACTATAGTTTTCGTCAAATCGCAGATGGGCTGTAACATGAGGCTGTTGACCAGCAGTAAACAAAGATAGCTGATCCAAGACCAGTTCCAGCCAAAGCCCACTTCTATTACTCCTAAGATAACTGATCCAAAACCAGCTCCAGTCAAGACCTGCTTCTATTACTCCTAAGATATCTGATCCAAGACCAGCTCCATCCAAGAACCGCTTCTATTACTCCTAAGATAACCGATCCAAGACCAGCTCCATCCAAGAACCGCTTCTATTACTCCTATGATAACCGATCCAAGACCAGCTCCAGTCAAGATCCACTTCTAACACTCCTAAGTTAACTGATCTAAGAGCAGCTCCAACCCCTTTCACTTTTACCACAACCTTTAACTTAACTGCCAGGACCAACCACCAAACTGTAAACTAACTGAGATGGTGCACACAGACAGTATCGGTCTCGGCGCACACACACACACACACACACACACACACACACACACACACACACACACACACACACACACACAACTTGAAAGAGAATAAAAGTCCACTTGGTACCTTCTTTTTCACGTAGTACATCTTTAGCCTGTCTTTCTTGTCCCCTACGTGCTCACTGCTGAATCATCCAGCAGTCAGGCCCCCCTGACGGGCATCTGCACCTCCTCACACTGAACCCCTCAGATCAGAGCTGCTCCAGGAGAGCTAGACATGGAAATGATGGAGGGAGGGAGCGGGAGAGAGAGAGAGAGAGAGAGAGACAGAGAAGAGAGAAAGAAAGAGAGGGAGACATGGATGGGAACCTAAAACATCTCCTGGTGTTCTAATTACAACGTGCCTGGGCGTAGGCTGCGTGTAGGCACACGCTGACAGACACCTTGTGAAGGGGCCGCGCTAGGTAAACACAACATGCCCTGACACAGGGGGCAAAGGAGGAGGGGGAGGGGGGGGGTCTGGGGGCTCAGGTTCAAAGGTCAACGCAACAGGAGATAGGGGCAGCTCTGGGATAAAACATTTTACTACCACCACATTTCTAAGGTAGAACTACTTGGAGGAGAAGCATGAGCACAATCTTCAGAGCGGGCATCCAAGAGTTCAATCGTGGCATCAAAGTCTGAGACAGCGTGTTATCTATCAATGAATGCTCCTGCTTTGGCCTAAATCAGAAACAAAACTCTCTCTAATGAAGCAGTGTGGGGCTTTCACAAATGCCATCAGATCCCCGCCAGGTAAAGGTGCCAACACACAGACCATGTCAGATGATTTACTTAATCAACAGGATGCAGCCATATCAGACGCCGCACAGATATTCACACACACACAGACGCGCGCGCACACACACAAACACGCACAACACAGGTGTGCTTAGTTCTAATGTCTCAGCATGTTCTGCAACAAGTCCAAACAGAGGTAAACACTGCCACTGTGAGTGTATGTGAGAGTGTGTGTGTGTGTGTGTGTGTGTGTGTCTGTGCGTGTGTGTGATCAACTCCGTCCCCTGCAGGCAATGTTCCCGGCGGATGCCAAAACACATACAACTTTAAGGAGGCTCTAGCCAATAAGCAACATCGATAAGCTGCCAACTACAAACTTCAGCTGTCAGGAAGATGGAAACACAATGGACAGAACTACCTTACACTTGACTTGTTGCCTGGTTGTATACTACGGTCTAACCACAACACCTACCCTTACTTTGTTGAAACAAGTTTTCAATGGTTGTTTCAAAATACCTTTTGGAAGCTTGTAACATATTACAACGTCAGTTATATAAAAGAAAATACATTAAAATGTCAGAATCTGAGATTCCTGACTTGAGATGTTTGGCATTGATAGAGTGATGCCTGTGTACTATCACAGAGTGTAAAAGAGCTCTGGATAACTTAAGTGAACTCGGAAATGATAAGGTTCTACGTAGATTAAAGCTGATCTGAGATGCTAAGGATGAGATTTTTTCCCCAAATGGAATTTCATTGCTAATTTAACTGCCATTGTTCTTTATGTTTAAAATTCAACGAGAGCTAAAATTGAGATGGATGCTTGAGACCCGTGAGACGATATTTAGACAATCTGTGCGACTGTTCAACACACAGACGATAGCTGGTGGCACTAGCGGAGACTATGAAAGGTGAACAGAGTGAAGGAAAGTGCCTGTGGATGTCAGACCACTGCCCCCTGTTGGTGGATAAGATGTTGCATGTCTGGTCGTGGCTGCCCTAGAGTAACCTGCTGAGACCTTACCTTCGACCTGCAGAGTCAATGTTGCTTTATGGACTTATGGAACTATAATGGTCTACTACAGTTACGCTTTGGAGGAACAAAGTGAGGAGGACGGATTACAAAGAAGCTAAGATTCGGTGCACATTAAAAGTGCAATTTCCATATACAAGCTAAGGTACAAAAAGGAAAAAATGTCCAGACAGAAAAAAAATAAAACATTGTCATAAATTGTGTTTTGGTCGATGATATTTAGCCGGGGTGCAAATTAATTCGACCCACTAATTAGTGTTTACACTGTCAAGTTCTCCAGTGTTTAGTATTTGCAGGCTTGATGACCTGCAGAAATATGTCGGAACATAAACGTTGAGGTTGTTTGATTGTACTGCTGAGATGGAGCTTAAATTACCTCTAGCCTTGAAATAACTTATTTAGCTAAAGAGCAAAGAGAACAGTCACATGGCCAGCTTTTTCCAAAGGAAAAAGTTAACAGTTTACGTAAAAAAAAATAACTTTTTTGTTTAGGTGATCCTTAGTAAAAGAACATCAAGCCTTATTGCCTAGAACTACAGATGGTGCAAACAGACAGGAAAATTCAATCAAACAAAACAAAACAAAATCACTAACTATGTTTCAACAGTTCGAATAAACCAATTTCTCTATCACAGTGAAGTCCGACACCGTAAAGGAATAGCAATGTTGAAATAGCTAGGAAAAAAATAACATATTACTGATTGAGAAGAGAAAAATGGCAAACCTACTGACTACAGAACGGGAGGCATGGATTATCAAATGTGTCAGAACCTAAAGTTGAAAAGTGAAAATTCACCAAAAATAAACAAAACAAACAATCTAAAACCATAAACAAGCAAGCAAAAAAATAAGTCAAGATAATAAAAATGTATTGACTGAACAATAATACCCGTCTCTACAGAACACAACCGGTTGGTTAACTCTCTAACCATTGCTGCTCAATATAGGGCAACATAAATTGAATGCACACATACACAGAGAAAGAGAGACCTGCCATATGACTACCCTGTTGCGCCCAAGTTCAGCTATGTCTGAAAAAAGGAGCCAAGTCTGTAAACCAGACACCTCTTCTAACAGATTGACCATTAATTCAAACACATAGATAGATATAATAGAAAGTAAGCCAAAAACGAACTTAAAAAAGACAGAAAATCTAGAAAAACTAAGAGAGAACCAAAGAAAGAAAGAAAGAAAGAAAGAAAGAAAGAAAGAAAGAAAAAGGAGTAAGAGAAGAGAGGAGAAGAGATAGGCCCCTAACAGAGAGAGTATGCTGTCCACCTACCGTGCTATAGAGCTGCACAGGACCACTCACATGTAGCATCTTACTGCAGGTGTCCTGTTAGAAGACAGGGGGCGCTCCTCTGGTCTTCTGCTTTGCTTAGCCAGCACCATCAGACCTGCCCATAGAGTTCTGTGTGTCTACCACCGTCTGAGCTGGAAGATACCAGGCCGGTTGACTAACCAATCGGAGAGCCGAAACCGGTTAAGTTAACGTAGATCCAGTCTACACAGCATCTGCCGTAACCGTGGGAGACGCCTATGTCCTGACGAGGGTTGGAACAACACGGATCGGCCTTGGACACAAAACGTTTTTTGGACACACACAGCGGAACCAGGGAAAGAGCCGTCTCACCTGTGTGCGAGAACAACACCTGCACACTAAAACCAGAGAAGAAGAAAACTTTAAGAAAAGAGGGACGTCTCAACTGCTCCACCTGCTCTGCTGCTCTCCCTGTCAATTCAGCCAGCATCAGGCCGACCACCAACCAGAGGCCCCCCCACTATCTCCTCTCATGAATATTCATTAACCGCGCCGGGCAGGTTCAGACTTGCCCACTGACATATTGGATCATACCATTATGGATGATCAGAGGGGAGCGGACAGAGAAAAGGGTGCTTTGAAAATAAATACACTTTCATTTTACAGAATATATTGAAATCTAAATATTTTACTTTCTTTGAAGCAATGTTTTAAAATATATAAACTACCTTATTTACTAGACATGTCATCTGAATCACATTACAAACAATACAATACACATAACAATGTACATAGAATACATTGCTGTGACAAAACTTGTATAGAGAACCATATGACAGAAAATACTGGCTACTAGCATCTCATCTTGATTTACACGCATACACAAACACACACACACACACGCACACGCACACGCACACGCACCCGCACGCGCACACGCACACGCACACGCACACGCACACACACTCACACACACACACACACACACACACACACACACACATTTCTAACATGCACCTGCACTAACCAACATGCTGTGCGTGTGTGTGTGTGTGTGTGTGTGTGTGTGTGTGTGTGTATGTGTGTGTGTGTGTGTGTATGTGTGTTGTGTGTGTGTCGGTGTGTGCCATTGGCTTGGTCTCTAATTAGTAAGCCCCTACTCCTCCTCTTGCGCCCAGCCAGATAGCCGGGGAGGGAAGCTGAGAGGGAATCTCTACCACCAATCAGGAAACAGACACCTGGGATTAAGCCTATCAAACGCAGTCCTTAATTAACTACATACCTCCCTACCATGTAGCTGTGTGTGTGCTGTCACTTCCTACCATGTATGGACAGTGTGTGTGTGTGTGTGTGTGTGTGTGTGTGTGTGTGTTAGCTATGTGTTTCTACCTTATATCGGTGTGTGCGTGTGTGTTAACTATGCCTTCGTAAGTGTGCAGTCATCTAAACCTTCCTACCATGTCGCTGTGGTTGATGTCCCTGATGTGGTAGCCGCCCATACAGCCTTGTGTGCGGTGGTTCTCTGGGGTGCTGCCGGAGCCCCCCTCTGGGTGCCCGCCCTGGGCCTGGCCCCCCTGGGGGAGCTCAAAGTAGGTGCTGTCTGGTTCCCTGCAGGGACACACAGGACAGACGCTTTAGGCATTCCTAAATCAATCACAAACGTGGCCTGCTGGGCCCTGTAGTGGAAACAATGCTACTGACTTCCCCTGCTTGGCCCTGTAGTGGAAACAATGCTACTGACTTCCCCTGCTT
This sequence comes from Aplochiton taeniatus, assembly GCA_017639675.1. Classification (NCBI taxonomy): domain Eukaryota; kingdom Metazoa; phylum Chordata; class Actinopteri; order Galaxiiformes; family Galaxiidae; genus Aplochiton; species Aplochiton taeniatus. The sequence continues at coordinate 34,003,450 of CM030174.1, read as the reverse complement.
GGCCCTGTAGTGGAAACAATGCTACTGACTTCCCCTGCTTGGCCCTGTAGTGGAAACAATGCTACTGACTTCCCCTGCTTGGCCCTGTAGTGGAAACAAGTCTTCTGACTTGCCCTGCTTGGCCCTGTAGTGGAAACAAGGCTACTGACTTGCCCTGCTTGAACCTGTAGTGGAAACAATGCTACTGACTTCCCCTGCTTGGCCCTGTAGTGGAAACAATGCTACTGACTTCCCCTGCTTGGCCCTGTAGTGGAAACAAGGCTACTGACTTGCCCTGCTTGGCACTGCAGTGGAAACAAGGCTACTGACTAGCCCTGCTTGGCCCTGTAGTGGAAACAAGGCTACTGACTAGCCCTGCTTGGCCCTGTAGTGGAAACAAGGCTACATACAGAGAGCACACTCCAGAAGCCCCAGATAGGATTCACTTTTACAGCTTACATTTCATATCGAAACAAACAGATTATTCTACAAGGGTCAAACTTGCAGAAAGTGTTTTGGTTTAGAGTATTATTTACAGGTCACACACAATACACTCAAGAGACAAGATGGTGCTGAACCTCCACAGTGGGAGAGAAAAACAAACAAACCAAAAAATCCGGATGGATAAATGAATCATAGAATCTAACATTGGTCAATTAAAGGTAACCAAACTAGGTGCTCCCAGTGTGCTAACAGCGTCTTGTGAGTCTGTCTGCAATGATTATGTCCCTGTTTGTGATTATTGATTATTGATGAATGATTATGGCTTTGTTTTGTCCTCTCTGATACTTACAGGGAGCTCCAGAGATGCTCAAAGGCTCCTCCATGGTCGCTGGCTGTGGACTGGGACATCTTGACTGCAGCGGAGTCCACTGGAGGGTAGATCACTCTGTAGAACACACACCCACACACATATTATATCAAAATTAATCATCAAAACTATTTCCAACGATTCTGTTTTAGTACTAGGAAGTGTTGAAGAGGAAGGATGAAGAGAAAGAAGAGGAGGAAAGAGATGAGCAAAAAGGAGAAAGATAAAACAGAGAAAAAAAGAAAGAGCAGAGAGAGATGTAAAATGGGAATACAACGAGAAAAGTAATTGAAAGACGAAAACAAAATAAGCCATCCATCTTTTACACACACACACACACACACACACACACACACACACACACACACACACACACACACACACACACACACACACACACACACACACACACACACACACACACACACACACACTCTGTTTACAGGTGTGACCACAGCAGCAGAGTCCAGCAAGTTGTCAGAAATGGTGTCAGGAGTCTGGGCGTGTCCAGACCTGCCCGCTCTCTATTACCCAGCTTCCTCACCACCAAGAGAATAGCTTCCATCTACATCCACACCGGCTGCTGGCCCACTGTATAAAAAAAACCTGGGTATACCTCTCTTTCATAATAATAATAATAATAATAATCTTCATTTGTATACCTCTCTTTCCTCTCTAAGCCATCTCCAAACCGTTCCCCATCAAGGGGATACCTTCCCTATAGCCACCCCACATCAACCACCAGACGCTACTGGCCCTCTGTTCCTCTCGAAACCACGGGCTTCATCCCCAAACCCTGGGGCTACAAATTGTATTTTTTAGACCAACTGACCTTTAGCATGGGTTGTCCATGTGCTAATATTGCCTCTGAGCATGAGTACTTTGTGGACATGTTGCCACTAATTATTTATTATTCCAAAACTTCCGCAGAATTCATATAAACCTTGCCAGTACTTAGTACACACACTGACTATGCCCTGCCGTAGACACACGCATGCGCCCAGACCCGCGCCCGCGCGCGAACACACACACACACGCACACGCGCGCGCACACACACACACACACACACACACACACACACACACACACACACACACACACACACGCACACACACATACACACACATCACACACACAGTAAACCACTCACATATAGACTAGATTTGCTACACACTCGATTTATAAAACCATTCCCAAACGTACATATTCGATCTGTGTATAGCCCATGGGATAATGTGCTTTGTATTTTTTATATAAATAGCCTAGATGTATAGCCTATATATTATTGGCTGGCTCTTGTCATTTGGAATCCTAACTGTAAAGTTTCAAACTAAGACAATTATAAATACGATTTTAAAGGGCCATAGGCCTATACAAGAGCGCATGAAACGAAGGTCCTAAATGTATAAAATGATTTATGTTGCTCGTTAGTGGAGACAATCGACTGTACCGCAGATTGTTCTTCAAATGGTTCCTCGATTTTGAACAATTTTGCCAACTCCGACTGAAGTGTATTGGCTCGTGAGCTTCATGCAGTAGTTAGGGCCATATATTTACAAAGCGTCATATCACCCTAGCAACTTCATGCACGGTGTCAAAGAAAAAAAAACTGTGTTAAAGGTGCATGCGTGCATTTTGGAAAGGTTTAGAATATAGGCCTACCATGAAAATATTTACGTATGAATTGTATTTAGAAAATAATTTTATTATTTATTATTATTATTTTAATCTGATGAATTAAACATTCGTAAATTGATGGAGCCCCTAAGCCAGTATGAAATAGCATGCCTCATCAAAACATCGATCAGACCAATTTTGAGAAATGTATTGGGAGGAGGTGAAATATCAGCAACTTTGTTTGGGCGCAGGGACTAGAGAAAACAGTGGATAAGAAGTGCGTATACTATTTAGCCGGCCTGTCTGTGTAGGCCCTATATGTGAGAGAGAAAGAGAGAAAGAGAGAGGGAGAAAGGGAGAGAAAGAGAGAAAGAGGAAGAGAGAAGGAGAGAACCTCTGGAGCAGCTGCGCACCGGTTAAATTGGTTCCCGCTATTCCCGTGGTAGCTGCCGCCCTAAGAGCGCGAGGGTTTACTACTCTGCATGGAAGTAATTGAAGACTGCCCAGGGGATTTAATTCATTGAATACACCTGCATATTATGAACGCCTATTTCACTGAGCCTTAACTTCCTTTCAAACAGAGACGGCCTATATTGTTATATCTGTATATTAAATATCAATAACTGTGTAGACCTACATCATTACATAAAAAGGAATAGGCATAGAAATAGTTAGTTGCTTTATGGTCATCGTCCAGTTTAATAATACATCCAATACATTAGCAACAAAATGAAATGATACTGGCTTTTGAGATCTCACATTTGATACAATATTTGCAATAGGCCTATATTGCATTGGCTAGATGTAGCCTAAATGTTTTTTTTTTGTTTGTTTTTTTTCCACCTTCCTCTGCTGCTCCCAGTTTGTATAGCACCCATGACAACGATTGCAGTACACAACAGATTCTAATTCTCCCCGTGGGTAATTAACTCTACACAGTCCAGGTTATGAGATAATAAATTGCAATCAATTTTAAAAAAAAGAAAACGAACGAGTGTCAAATATCGTCTGTCTAGCCTAGATAATTGTCTGATACAACTGAAATAATATCAACGCATTATTGTTTCATATTTATGAGTAGCCTATACAAGCAAAACAATACTAGTTGTATTTTCATTTTATTTCTATAAATATATATTTCTAATTGATTAGAGTTGTTTTCAGCATCTCTTTAAAAGTAATGTAAAGCAATATACATTTAAGAATATGTACTGAACTTCAGTTATATTTAGAAATAACCCAAATGGGTTAACTGAACACCCAGATGTTTTGTTGAGATTGAGCTATTGGCTTACAAACAAACGTTGTAATTTGAGTATTCCACAGATATCAATATGTTCTTTTTATGCAAACAAAACAAAGCTAAACAAAAACATTACATGCGTGCATATATTGTGTACAAACAACGAACCATATAGATTAGCTAAATTCATAGGTCAAGGCCTGTTGATTATGTCGTCTATCGATCGAAAATATAAGAAGAGCAGTCAGCCTGAGATAACTGATTTCTGTACCTTTGCACACAAATAAGTAAAAGGGCTGCTGGTTTTATTGTTGTAGCCGTATGATCCTTTAGCCTGTTTTAACTGGTCATTTAGGCTACGCTTTAAATTATATCTAATATGAAATATTAAAAATTCTGATTTTTGCTTTCGGTCAACAAACATTACATTAGAAAACACAGACAATTGAAAACATTTTACCTAAGCATTTGAATAGAGTACCTCCTTTTCAAAACAAAATGCTGCCTTTACTAATTTCATGGCAACGGAATTTGAAAGCACACAATAAATTATAACTTGAAAACATTAAGGCCCACTTACCAAACGACAGAAACGTGATCCTAATCGAAAATGTCGAGGATTTAGCCAATAGTGCGTATATGCCTTTAGAGCATCAGCAGATAAAGTCCTGTTCCATTATGCTGTAAGTGTGGCCGCCGGCTCTCCATCCAAATTACTTAAAAACAGAACGTCATCAAGGTTATTGACCCCTCGTGAAAAATCATTTCACTGGTTGAGATAAGAGAAGCTTTTCGATTTGTTTGTCTATTTCAGGAAAGTTTCAGTAAGCTCTCATGGAAAGCCGTAGGCCTCCTTGGAGATATGAAGGACTGTGTCGGTAGATGCAGGGCTTACTACTGGAGGAGTTAGCCGCGGTTTGGGCGCACACAAGCGGGAAACATCTTCTAAGTCACTAGGGGCTATCGTACTCTATGCTGGTTGAGTCTACTACATATATTTTAAAAGTATATGTGTAAAGGTGTAAAAGTAAATCTATTTAATCGGTAAGATAAACCTAAATACTTTATGAACTCCAAAGGATACAAGAAAATCTTCTATGATTTTGTAAAGATCAGCAATTTTTTTAAATACTGTAGCCCTATTACACCATATCTTTGTCTTATTTTTCAATATTGCCCAATATGTAAATAATTGAAAAAATAATATCACAGACCCATTACTTCAAAAAGAAAAAAAAACTGAAAAGGAAATCCTCAAGGTACGCAAAGCAAAAAAAGAACTACATCTCCCGTTAAGGCAGCTGCTGACGAGAACATGCGGATTGGTCGGGAGGGACGCTGTCACCACGTCGTTCGTGCAAACAAACGCCAACAACAGAAATCCCACTGGACATTATTAACAAGCTCAATGAGGACTTCGGATAAAGTTCACTGAATAATTCATAATATATTGAAACGGTCTGCTCGTGTCTCACTTTTGACAGGTAATTAAGCAATACTACGACATCTAAAAGTAACTGTCTCTAGAGTCAAGCCAGTGTAGTAGGTGAAGATGAAGCAAGCCTCGCGCCAGACTTATTAAAATTAGCTAGCCTTAGCTTCTTCAACGATGTTGCGTTTAGGCGCAGATTTCAAAGTTACACTGTTCTGTTCTGTTTCCTCGTTCAACACGCACCTCATTCAAACCTACAAATACCTGTTTAAGGTTCTAAAGAGTTGCTACGCTAGAGTTGCATTTAACTTTAGATTACTGAATTTGCTATAACTTTGCTAACGTTAGCTCACTAAGCGAAGAGCTAAATAACGCGATAACGTAAGCTAAAGTTAATCCAGACAATGTTAAACTTATTTTTATCTAATATAACGTATCCTGCACTCCAGAGGATGGAGTGTGGGTTTTGAAACCAAAGAGGTGAAACAGTTTTGGGACACTTGTTGATTGTGTCTTACTTTTTAAAGAGAGGATTACACGGTTTTGATGGTCATGCATTTTGAACTCGACCAAACTGAGGTGGAAAGACTAGGATAGGACTACCAGGTCTAAATCTACTTCATGTTAATTATTCTGGGTATTTTTCACTACTAAGACGACACTGCCCGGTATTATAGTTGTATTTAACGATACAAAGGCAATAATGTAGTGTAGGCGTCTAATAGTGCCTTATGAAAGCGGCTCCCTCCTAAACTGTTGAGGCTGAGGTTGTAATATGCTGTGAAGTTGGCAGGCCAGAGACAGAATTATATTGCATAGACAACATGTTTTATGATACAGAAACAATTAAAAAATATAGTATTGTTTTAAAGTGAGGGTGGGCAGACTATGATGTCTATACTTATCCTTCAGTGATTTAAAGATTTCACGGACCTTTTTTTGTATAACCTGTTTTTTTAAGGAGCAGAGGAACACATAAACAAATGAATTTCTCTGAAGTCTTCAAGCAGTCAAATCAACTTTGCAAAGTTTCTCCAGATGGAAAATATTTGGTAAGTATAAAAGTAATGCATGCAAGCTTTTTAGATTTAAACCCTTTAAACTCTGGGTTGGGTGGAAAGTGGAAGGTAACACATTATTCTGGTATTTTCTACCAACATCGTTTTTTCCTGTTTTTTTTTAAAGGGTCTGAGGTACTTAGGTACTTTGGCTATAATACGTCAGGTGTTTTCGCTAATTCATTTAAAAGAGCACATGTCTATGTCTCCTGCAACAGGCCACGTGTGTGCAGTACAGGCTGGTAGTGCGTGACGTGACCACCCTTCAGATCCTGCACCTGTACACCTGTCTGGACCAGGTGATGCACCTGGAGTGGTCGTCAGACTCCCTCTTCCTGCTCTGTGCCATGTACAGGAGAGGGCTGGTTCAGGTACCTGGTGTTCCACACGCTAGCCCACTGTCAGGAGACTCTCATTTCCTCCCGTTTCTACTCCTTATACCCTCAGTGGCTGTCCGTAACCCTAACCCGATGTACTTATTTATTAAACGTGAGATAGGACGCTGGTCTGGAAATGTTTTACTCTTTCACTATATCACTTTGTTTGTCAGTAGTGTGGTTTTTAAGCATGCCAAGATATTTTCATTTTTTTACGTTAAAAAACACAATTCGACTGAATGATGTGATTAAAAATGTCCATGGTCCACGCCTGTGTACTTACCTGTGCAGCCAGGGCCCGTCCTTCATGATGGCGAATACAGGAAACGTTTGTCTGAGCCTGAGCTCTGATGGTTCTCTGCAGCTCTTCTTCCAGCAGACTACTAGATTAGTTATGTGCTTTTCTTTCTCTCATTCTCTGTTGTTTCTCCCTCCCTCCCTCCGTCTCTCTCTGAAGCTGAAGAAGTCTTTGTTTGGTAGAGTTCTAACACGAAGTGAAGTTTCTTGATGAGCTTCTTTTTTTTGGGACAGGGGGTTACTTGTAAAGATGGCAGTTTTCAGTGAGTGTCTCTGTTGGTCAAGGTTTTTTTGGAGTAGCACTAAGGTGACGAGAGGTCTCTGTATCTGTCTCTCTCTCTCACACTCTCTGTCTGTCTCTCTGTCTCTCAGGTATGGTCCTTGGAGCAGCCGGACTGGCACTGTAAGATAGACGAGGGCTCGATTGGACTAGTGGCCTCTCGCTGGAGCCCAGACGGACGGCACATCCTTAACACCACCGACTTCCATGTAAGTGTCAAATCAGTACTGCTTACTGTGTGTGTGTGTGTGTGTGTGTGTGTGTGTGTGTGTGTGTGTGTGTGTGTGTGTGTGTGTGTGTGTGTGTGTGTGTGTGTGTGGTTTCAACTTTCACTCTGATACGATGCGTGTGGGGTGTCAACTATTGCTGTCTGTTTGGAAGCCAACCTGTAAATAGCAGTAGGCACTCGGCACCAACAGCTCCCCCAGATATAGAGCTACTTCACAATGAGAGGACAGGACTTTGCTCTACTGTTTACAGACCCTGTGCTGTGGAAATTAGGTGTCCCTATGTCAACAAAATCAACAGAAACGGAAAAGTCAAGTGGTAATTAGTAGTAGTTAGTTATCAATCAGCCATTTTAGGGGACCTGGGCCCAAATCTCCATGGTTCCGTATTCTAAATTCCCCGGAATCTCCATGGTTCCGGAGTATTAGTCCCCTTGGAATCTCCATGGTTCCGGAATCTCTTGTCTGTTCCATTCGCTCTAGCTCTGTGGTCGGGGCAGCCAGCCAGCCAGCCAGCCAGCGTGCGTTGGAACCAGAGCTGTTTGAGAGTTAGTCCCCCCAGTTAGCGCCTTGTCACACTGGGGTTTCAGGTGCTGTCTGCCTATGGTTGGAATGTGTCTGTGAACCTTCATGCATTTACACAAACCTCCATGCAGCACTTTTTGAAATGACTTGATGCTCGATCAGCAGTTGTTGTTTTTTAAAGTTTTTTTTTGGGGGGGGGGGGGGTTCACTGCCTGGCCACAATGGTTCGTGAATAATATGAAGAATGTGTTATCATGATATAATAAGATATTATAACATCTCTCTTTCTTGTGTATTATGATGCATTATGACCACATATAAACTATTGCTAAGAATGTTGATGTGGCCTTGGCACTCCTGGTCAGCGTGGTTCTGAGTTGGCACAGTGCCAGTCCCCCTCTTAGCCCGTCTCCTGGAGTCAGTGACAGGTGCCCCGCTCCCTCTCAGTCAGCACCAACGTGTAGGGAATGTCTGCTTTGTGTCTGTATTTTCAACACCAAACAAGAATAGAAGGGATGCTCTTGTCTGTCTGTCTGTCTGTCTGTCTGTCTGTCTGTCTGTCTGTCTGTCTGTCTGTCTGTCTGTCTGTCTGTCTGTCTGTCTGTCTGTCTGTCTGTCTGTCTGTCTGCCCGCCCGCCCGTCCGTCCGTCCGTCTCTGCCTGCCTACCTGTCTGTCTGTTCTTTCATAGTCGACATGACACTGGCAACATAAATACATCTGACATGGTACAGTAGAGTTGACCTTCTCCTGTGTCTTATGAGGTTGTGTAGGTGATGATAATCAAGGATGTATATTAGGTATGACACTGGGTTTGGCACTGGGTTTAAATGATTAAAAAGGAGAAATACAACATTTTTGTCCGGAAGGTGACACTTATTGTAGTTTTGTTCCAGAAGTTGACGCTTATTGTAGTTTTGTTCCAGAAGGTGACGCTTATCGTAGTTTTGGTCCAGAAGGGGACACTTATCGTAGTTTTGTTCCAGAAGGGGACACTTATTGTAGTTTTGTTCCAGAAGGTGACACTTATCGTAGTTTTGTTCCAGAAGGGGACACTTATTGTAGTTTTGTTCCAGAAGGTGACATTTATCGTAGTTTTGGTCCAGAAGGTGACACTTATCGTAGTTTTGGTCCAGAAGGTGACACTTATCGTCGTTTTGGTCCAGAAGGTGACACTTATCGTCGTTTTGGTCCAGAAGGTGACACTTATTGTAGTTGTGGTCCAGAAGGTGACACTTACCGTAGTTTTGTTCCAGAAGGTGACACTTATCGTAGTTTTGTTCCAGAAGGGGACACTTATTGTAGTTTTGTTCCAGAAGGTGACATTTATCGTAGTTTTGGTCCAGAAGGTGACACTTATCGTAGTTTTGGTCCAGAAGGTGACACTTATCGTCGTTTTGGTCCAGAAGGTGACACTTATCGTCGTTTTGGTCCAGAAGGTGACACTTATTGTAGTTGTGGTCCAGAAGGTGACACTTACCGTAGTTTTGGTCCAGAAGGTGACACTTATCGTAGTTTTGGTCTTTGAACTGAACTTAGCGTCCCCTCCCCAAACATTTCAGTCAGCCTTTGCCAGACGAGTGTTTGTGTCAGGGTTTCAGTGCGATCATAAACAGACTCACTTCTTTATGGACAGCTGGCTGTTCAGTGGACTGCAGGTGAACCCCTTAAAAAAAGATTATATATATATATATATATATATATATATATATATATATATATATATATAATAAAATATATATATATATATATATATATATATAATAAAATATATATATTTGTATACATTGGGATGAGTAGCAGTTAAGTGACTCTGTATTGATGTCATTCAAGATTGAATCAACGTCTAACATTGATCTAACATCAAGACATGTTAGGGTTGATACTGCCGTTTGTTCTCTGTCCAAGGCATGGCAAAGAACTGGAGGTGGCCCATTTCCCCCCACAGAGGCCAAGTCGCCAATTCAAAAGATAACTTGTTCTCAGTTGGAATCACCCGGTTAAACATAAACAAATAAACTATAAATAATACTAATTTTCATCTACGGATATGAACCGACTGATCCACTGGTTTATACCAGCTGATGGCGGGTGGGGGACCTCGCGTCTGTACCAGTTACCAAACTACTGTTAAGACTTGACTGTTATGACCTATGACCTGTTTCTCAAGGCTTGTTTGGAGGGAGCCATGGCAACAGCGTGTTCGGAAGAATCTCCTTCCTTCCAGTCTTAAGTTACACACCATGCCCTCCAACTGGGCCATAAACCCAAAGTTCTGTCTGTCTGTCTGTCTGTCTGTCTGTCTGTCTGTCTGTCTGTCTGTCTGTCTGTCTGTCTGTCTGTCTGTCTGTCTGTCTGTCTGTCTGTCTGTCTGTCTGTCTGTCTGTCTGTCTGTGCACACGTGTGTGCACGTATGTGTGTGCACTTGTGTGTGTGGGGGTTTATATATAGATAGTTGCCATAGAGCTGTGGGTACTAGCCTTGGGGAAGCACCAGAGAGTGTGGGTGTTGTTCCTCGTCTCACCACAAGGGTCACTGAGCCAGACTGTGTTCACACACACACACACACACACACACACACACACACACACACACACACACACACACACACACACACACACCCATACACACTGTAACCCTGGCCTTGAACCACAGACGCGATTAGTTCAGCATTCTCACAGCTTTGACAAACGCCATGCTATGAGCAGAGGGGAGAGACGATTGCCTTACTAGACGGTAAAAGGAGATCTCGGGGCCAGGATTCAACACCTCTTACTTGGAGGAAGGGAGGGCGGGGATGGAGGGGGGGGGGGGGTACTGTTTCTGGGTCACTCAGGTTGTGTGTTAAGTACAAACAGCCTGACGTGTCTGTAGTAAAACGTTGAATCAGTTTAAAACACATCCTGGTTGAAGTCTCAGTGATCCTCATAATTTGGAATAGGTTTGGAAATACTTACAGAAGTAGTGTTGTTCCAAAGCAACGTTTGGAAAAAATTTATAAGATGTGTCTGTTTCTCTCCTTCTTTAGCTTTCTCTCTGTCTCTGTGCGCTCAGTGTCTTTCTCTGAAAAGTTTGACCGGTGTAGAAAAGCCTTTATGCATTCCTTGTTACTTCAAGGGCTACATAGCTGGTGTTATTTTGATCGGGACAACTGTAAATGTTAGCTGGGTGCCATGTTGGTGGTGGTCGTAAATCCTGGTTGATTCTGAGGAGACAGTTTGCTGAGCACAACCCAGCCTGTCTGTCTCTCAGCCAGTCTCTCAGCCAGTCTCTCTGCCTGTCTGTCTGCGTCTGTCTGCGTCTGTCTGCGTCTGTCTGCGTCTGTCTGCGTCTGTCTGCGTCTGTCTGTCTGTCTGTCTACCTGCCTGTCTGTCTGCATCGTTTTACTGTGGTGGTGCAGAGACACCCAACAAGTTAGACTTGATTGCTTTAAAAGTACTCAGATATTAACCTGATGGCTTCTTTAACAACTTCTTAAATTCATCTGTTAGACGTGGCTATTGGCTAACCCTCCATCAACAAAACAAGTCTGTCCATTCACGCTGTTTTGTGTTGGAGCATAATGCCATGCTATCCCTAATCTGTTTCAGGATCCTTTGAAAAGAGATGTTGGTATTTGTCTGGGAGTCAAAGCAGTTCTTCATGATAGACCAACGTGATGATTCATTTTTTCTTTTGTGTCCTCAGCTCAGAATCACAGTCTGGTCCCTGTGCACCAAAGCTGTGTCCTACATCAAATACCCCAAAGCGTGTCAAAAGGGTGAGTATGCCATAGTGTGTGTGTGTGTGTGTGTGTGTGTGTGTGTGTATGTATATGTTCTATCTGTGTCTGTTGGTATTTCCATGTGTCTTCCTATATATCATAGTGTGTGTGTGTTGTTGTTAGAATGGAAGGACCCATAATACACACATAATAACTGATGTGATGAGCCCATTAATCACATCCACCACTGTTCAATACAGTACTATCCAGTACCAGTCTAACCAGTGTTATGTACAGTACTATCCAGTACAACAGTGTAACCAGTGTTCAGTACAGTACCATCCAAAACAATGGTGTAACCACTGTTCAATACAGTACAGTACTAACCAGTACAAAAGTGTAACCAGGGTTCAATACAGTGCAGTACAACAGTGCTTTTGTAAAGCCCTCTGTGTGTTCTGTTGACAGAGCTTGGTGTTCAACCCCTGTGTTCCCTTGATGCAGTTTACCACAGTCTTCTCCATTTTGTAACTGGGGATAGTTTTATAGCTCTTCATTGAAGGCCTACATTAAATGATGGGATGGTTGGTTTCAGTTGAACAATTAAAAGGGTTCATTGGAGGAGATGGGAGTTTAAGATCTTGTTTTGGTTCATTCTCAAATATGGTACTATATTTAAAAATGTTTTATATTTTTCTGTGTTGTGTTTTTATTTATATATAATCTGTTATAACCTGCCTTTAAACAGGTCACTGCTGGAAAAGAGACGTAGTCTTAGTCGGTTAACCCTGCATAAATAATAATAGCATAATAATAATAATAATAATAATAATAATAATAATAATAAGTAGTGTGTGTTGGTTCTCTTGTGTTGAATCTCTTCAGGTCTGGACTTCAGCAGGGATGGCTGCTACATGGCTCTGGCTGAGAGGCGGGACTGTAAAGACTACGTCAGCGTGTTCGTGTGTGATGACTGGCACCTACTGAGGGTGAGGACAGTGATTGGTCATCCTCCAGTCTCCACCAATCACACGGTTGAAAGGAGGTGCAATCTTTTAACGTGATTGGTCATCCACCCGTCCCCCACCAATCACTGTTGAAAGGAGGTTCTGTCTGTGACATGTGACCGAAGGGAGGGGAGATGCCTCTTTCTGTAGAGCCATCAAAGCTGGCTAGAAGGGGTTTCTCTGTAATGCACGGCTTGAGGACTTAAGTGATGTGTGTGTGAATAAGCCCGTGGTTTTTATGTCTCTTTCTCTCTCTCTCTGTCTTTCTCTGTCTCTGTCTCTCTCTGTCTCTCTCTTTCTCTCTCTCTCTCTCTCTCTCTCTCTCTCTCTCTCTGTCTCTGTCTCTCTCTCTCTCTCTGTCTCTTTCTCTCTCTCTGTCTCTCTGTCTCTGTCTCTGTCTCTCTCTGTCTCTCTGTCTCTGTCTCTCTCTCTCTCTCTGTCTCTGCCTCATGCAGCACTTTGAGACAGAGACCCAGGACCTGGCGGGGGTGGAGTGGTCTCCTAATGGCTGTGTCCTTGCTGTGTGGGACAGCTGTCTGGAGGTGAATAGACTAAAGTAAACCATGTAACAAAAGCTTCGGCCTTAATTATAATATATATTGGGGGACACACGTCCCCCCCAATATAAAAAAATGCTCAAAAGGACCCCCAAAGATTTTTTCAAATATATATAATTCTTATATTATGTGTCCACATGCATGCTTGGCACATTCATATTACTATTTATGTGTTTAGTTTTGAATTTTTTTGTAACTGCTAATTCAATGTTTATACCATTGCTATGTTGTGGCACTCCCCTAGAAGGGAGAGTGTGGTCTCCAATTGAAGTATATTTTATTTGACATATTGGACGTCCTCACTTTGTGTGCGTTCCCAGTACAAGGTGGTGTGTGTACGTGTGTGTGTACGTGTGTGTGTGCGTGTGTGTGTGCGTGTGTGTGTGCGTGTGTGTGTGCGTGTGTGTGTGTGTGTGTGTGTGTGTATTCCCAGTACAAGGTGCTGTTCTACTCCCTGGACGGTCGTCTGCTGTCCTCCTACAGCGCCTATGATTGGTCGCTGGGCATCAAGTCCCTCACCTGGAGCCCCAGCAGTCAGTTCCTAGCCATCGGCAGCTACGATGAGAAGGTGGGCCAGTGCCTGTTCACACATACTATGGCCCGAGTCTGTCCACTTAGGTGACAAATCTATAATCTTTATGCTGACAGAGAACATCAAGATCTGAGATACCATCTAGCATAGAACATTAAGATCTGAGATAGCATCTAGCATAGAACATCAAGATCTGAGATACCATCTAGCAAAGAACGTTAATACACCAGCTACATCAAACAATAGCAACCAAGTTCTTAACCAATGGCGTTGTGCTGTGTCGGCCCCTAGGTGCGTATTCTCAACCACATAACCTGGAAAAAGATGACAGAGTTAGACCACCCGGCCACCATCAACAACACCAAAGCAGTGAGTTGACACGTCGCTAGACCCCCCAGCTTTGGCACAACGCAGCCTTCTCAAGTCCAACACAGTGCATTGATAAATAATAAGAGAAAAAATATGAAGTTAATGTAAGATTTTGTAATATGTTTTATTTTCTGTCCATTGGCGAGTCTCCATTTGTATCGATCCACAGTTATTTTATACCAATATATTCTGAGCACATCAACTAGCTTCAACGTGAGTTGGTCATGGTCTGTCAGGTGTCGGTTACCGTGTGTATGTGGTTGCTAGGTGATCTATAAGGAAGTGGAGAGGAGACGGGCGGCAGGGACTGAAGACCTGTCCTCTCATAACCTCACCATAGGAAGCAGCCTGTTCAACACACAGAGCAAATGTGAGGCCTGATGGCATTTCATTTCTGATTTAGTAGAGAAGGATTTTCATTTGAATTTCCTCTCCCAGGAGCACAGTTTGGGGTTCCTTATCACTCTGCTAGCATAATAACTGAAAAGAAAAAAACAAGGTGTCTTCAGTCTTTAATTCTGTTCGTTCCTGGGAGTTTAGAAATCATATCTAGTCCCCATTAACCCCACAGTCCACTTGACTTCCACCTCAATAAGACAAAGAGAAAATGAATTCATCAGAAAACCAATCCCTGACTGATTTATAGTTATATCTTGTTGTTATTTGGGGTGGACAAGCTCTTACACGGCCTCTTCCTCCTCTTCCATCGTTGAGATCAGATGAGATCAGTCCGCTTCCTGTTCAGTTCCCGGTGGTGAAGCCGGATCCGGACAGGGCCAATCCCAAGGTGGGGGTCTCCTCAATGGCCTTCAGCCCCGACAACCGTTACCTGGCAACCCGGAATGGTGAGCACAGAGCCGCAAAATGAGAATGTGACCTGTGTTAGTCTCCTCTCCACATAGTGTGGCCACTGGGCTGGATGCTAGATGTTAAAGATGCTGTGTGTGTGTGTGTGTGTGTGTGTGTGTGTGTGTGTGTGTGTGTGTGTGTGTGTGTGTGTGTGTCATCTCCAGACAGCACGTCCACTGTGCTTTGGGTCCTATATGTTTTAATGTGTGTGTGCGTGTCTGTCCCCTATGCAGACAGCATGCTGTGGGTCCTATATGTTTTAACGTGTGTGTGTGTCTGTCGGTCTGTCCCCTAAGCAGACAGCATGCTGTGGGTCCTATATGTTTTAACATCTGTGTGTGTGTGTGTGTGTGTGTGTGTGTGTGTGTGTGTGTGTGTGTGTGTTCTATACAGACAGCATGCTGTGGGTCCTATATGTTTTAACGTGTGTGTGTGTGCCCGTGCGCGTGTGTGTGTTCGTGTCCTATCCAGACAGCATGGCCACTGTGCTGTGGGTGTGGGACATGCAGAGGCTCTGCCTGCTGGCTGTGTTGGAGCAGACCTCTGCTGTCCGCTGCTTCCAGTGGGACCCTCGCCGGCCGCGCCTCGCTCTCTGCACGGGCAACGCCAAGCTCTACCTGTGGTCCCCTGCAGGATGTGTGTCTGTGCAGGTCCCCTCGGAAGGTAAACTGCTCCTCTCTGTGTCTCTCTGTCTCTGTCTCTGTCTCTGTCTGTCTCTCTCTCTCTCTCTCTCTCTCTCTCTCTCTCTCTCTCTCTCTCTCCGTTACCAGTCTTAGTGTCAGTGTCTTAAGTTGATTCCTTTGTCTTTTTTATGTTTTCCATCTCTCTTTCTGTCTCTGTGTTTTGCATGCCACTCTCGTGTGTGTGTGTGTGTGTGTGTGTGTGTGTGTGTGTGTGTGTGTGTGTGTGTGTGTGTGTGTGTGTGTGTGTGTGTGTGTGTGTGTGTGTGTGTGTGTGTGTGTGTGTGTACACTGTGTGTGTGCGGCATGCGTGTGTGTCTGTGCAGGTGGCTTCCAGGTCCAGTCAGTCAGTTGGCACCCTAATGGAGACTCGTTGATCCTGCTGGGGAAGGAGCAGCTGTGTCTGTGCTACATGGACACAGAGGATGAGGAGGAGGAGGACACACACACACACACAAACACACACACACACACAGAGCAGCTCTGACTCCTCACTGCAACTACAGGAGTGTCTTCATACACTGACCAAAAGAACAGTGGCGTCTAAGCCACAGCGCTGTTGAAATATTGCACTTCCCATGTATTTATTTGATAGGTGTACTGCTTTATTTAAGGACGTATGCATAATCCATTACAGAAATATTTGATTGAAATCTTCTGCTGATTTATCTTTCTCATTGAAGTTATAAACCTGTTTTGACCGCCCGCTGAAACATCCCAAACTCAGCGATGAATTACGATCTCTCGGGTTGCCTTAGTCTGCAAAGATCTTCTCAAAAGGTTATCTAACAGCATCAAACTATAACTGACTGGCATGTAATCAAAGGTTGTTTTCGGCACAGTGAACACAATTGGTGAGACGTCTTACCAACTATGAAAGGCTCAGTGAATTAAGCAGTGCCCCTTAACGTTTCCACCGATGGCCCAGCCAGTGCCTACAGTCTTGGTCCGATCTATGTGAACCGCGTTTGGTCCTGCTGTGGACGCTAGGCTCACCATTGTTTGTTTTGTTTTTAGAATGTAACCCCTAGATGAGGACGTTGTTCAGGGCTGGCTTTGCTCCTAACGGCTAGTTATCAATCGGGCACTCCTGAATAGCTGACTCCACAAGCTCAATGTGTGTGACACAGAATGTTTACAAACTAGTTTTTTTAGGAAGGAGTATTTTCTATGTGTTTTAATGTAAATATGTAAACAGTAGAATGATTTTCCAAATAAACTTTTATACAACTTTTGTTGTGTTTAATATTTTAAATGTTTTTTTTGAAATAAATTGTTAGTAATATTTACCAGCAGTTGAAACTTATCAGGCTCCCATTATTTCATAGAAAATGATGATAGTGTAGGAGCACAAGGAATTTTAGAAAGCAAGAACACGAAAGATTTACATCGAGAGATGAATACCCATCACTCCCCAAATATTTTAATTTCAAGTGTTAATTTGACTGAAGTTGAACAAAGCAAAGCAAGTAGTATTCACTGGTCCAAAAACTACATTTCCATTCGACAAACTTCATGCTAACTTAGCATGCAAAACACCTGAACTGTATACAACAACTACACCAAAAAAGGCATTTGCAGACAATTATTCATAGGTGCAATTCAACGTCACACGACCAATCACCTTTGGTAGCACTTTGAACAGTAGGCTATTGTAGAAGCATATGCGGTCAGTGAAAAGCAACAGAGGAGATGATCTGTACATTATTTGTCTGCTTATTTCCATTGGCCTTAAAAGTTCTGGCCATTTTGGTGAAGGTAAGTAAGTCCTGGCTTGGCGCTATTATTAGAATCTGAAGGCGACTCAAAACCCAAATTATTTTCGGGAGACATTTCAGCCACAAGCGAGTGTTTGTGACTTCAAAATGGTGGCCATTGCATCCATAGGTACTGTTTTCACATTTGTGATGCCAGCAAAAACATTGAATAAGCCCAGTTGACATAATCACACACATCCAAGTGTTAATGAACAATTACAGATTTAAGACTTCCTTCCCCGAAAGTTGTCGGTTTGGTGTAAAGCAAGCAAGGAGATCCAGCTAATGTCTACAGCAAAGCTGGCGGTACAAGGCCTTCTTGTCCATAGAAACCTGTTCAAGAGCATGTAACCACCTTAACCACTGTAGTCAAGCTATACCCAAAAGTCACTTTACATCTGTCGTACAAACAGTTTAGCTGATTGGCATTACAAAGGTAATTTAAAATAATTAATAGTGCAGCAGCTTCCAGCTCCTCATGATACTACATACTAGTATGGTGGACCCGATGGGGAAGACCAGCTCCATAGAGGGTGTCAAGACCAACAGAAACCCTCTAGGACCAGAAGAAGTGGAAGGGACACTAGATACACCAGCATCATCAAATAGCTCCAAAATGGCTGCTTAGAACTAAATGGGTTGACAAGAATTCAACACCAAGCCATGGGGATTTGTCGCCGTGTAGGAGCAAGAACATTTGGGACTCATTCATGTGTTCCTATAGCTGGAACCAACACCAAAGTGGTCACTCACAACCAATCGGACAGGTTGGGTTTAGTCCAATAGCCTTCTGGTGCTGAGCCAAGTCCAGTCCATTCTTTCCTATTGTTTGCCTGGAAACGATCATTCCATAAAACACCCTTCACTATCAAGTGACAAACAGGCAACGCTAACAAAATAATCTACACTAGAGGAGCATATATCCAGACGAGAAGAGTGAACTGTCAAGAGTTAGACACTGCATATAGCTTTTCATCAAACACTCACCGCACATACAGTACAAACGTTTAGCACACACACACTCTCACACACACACACACACACACACAGAAACGGAAGATCCAAAAGAGCGAGACACAGTGTGCATACATCTAGCCACACACACAACTCACAGCACAGTCCACGAGCCCAAGACACACACACCTCACTCAGCCAAAGAGCCAGGTGACTTTAGTAGTAGAAGAGCAGGTGAAGACATTGTAACCCGTTAGGTTAGAGCAGGTAGGCTGACCTGTTTTAGGTCACACTGGACTATGTTAGAAGTCTAGACAGAGCCTGACCCTGCCGGGAAGAACCAGTGTGTTTGCTCCGTCAGTGCAGGGGGTCTGTGTGTGTTAACGAGAGGTCATAGTTCATTTGTACAGTCAGGGCGCTGTTAGGAGGGCACTGGGGTCACGGAACAAGCTAACCTGGCCTGGTTGTTTTAGGGATTAGAGGGTCACAAGCTGCTCTTTCCTCGGTTAGGATTGGCCGTTGGTTGTTTGGAGCAGCCGGTCCTTCATCGGCGACTGCTGCCAGGCTAAAAGCCGATCTTGCCCCGGGTCATGGAGTAGCCGAGCTTGGCCTCGTTGTTGATGTAGGACATGATGCCCAGGTAGGTCTCGATGAGGAGGGGCTTCTCCAGGATGAGTACTCCGTTGGCCCGGCCAGGGATAGGGTACTCTTTGTGGGCATGCTTCACAGCCTGGACCAGCTGGCTACGGAAGTTCTCCATCTGCAAAAGACACCACACAGATATGATGAAACACTACCCAGCGCCGTGCAGTGCAATGTACCAGTGCAATAGTTCACAAGGACCCCCCTCATATATAACGTACAATAACATACAACCCCTCTGCCTGCGGGAGTGTGTATGTTTTTTTCTCACAGTTGTAAAAAGCGTCCCTCATGTTTGTGAGTCAGGACTCATGTAGAGATAAGTTCAAAGGTTAGAGGTTAGGTTTCCAAGGCAGAGGGAGGTTGTGGTGTCCTCTGTAAAGGTATTGTAGACCAGGGTTCAAAGGTTAAAGGGGTTAGTGTTACCTAGCAGGAGGAAGTGGCGACCTGCTCTGTGAACGTGGTGTAGCCCAGGGTTCAAAGGTCAAAGGTTACCTGGCAGAGGGAGGCCACCTCGGCATCAGCCCGGGCCATGGTGTGTTCCGTGAAGGTGGCGTACGGCACGTCAGTGGACCAGGGGTTCCAGCGGCTCACAAACGAGGGGCGCGGACGCTTGTCCCACTGGATACGGAGCCCGCAGCCCTCTCTCCTGTAGGACACACACACACACACACACACACACACACACACATACAGTTAAAGCAGGCATCTCTCCTGTAGGACACACACACACACACACACACACACACACACAGTTAAAGCAGGCTTCTCTCCTGTAGGACACACACACACACACACACACACACACACACACACACACACACACACACACACACACACAGTTAAAGCAGGCTTCTCTCCTGTAGGACACAAACACACACACACACACACATACACACACACACACACACACACACACAGACACACACGCACGCACACACACGCACACACACTCACACTCACACACACACACACACACACACACACACACACACACACACACAGTTAAAGCAGGCTTCTCTCCTGCAGGACACACACACATTTCAAGCAGGGGTCCATTGTGCCTAAAGCATCACCAGGCTACTCTGATAAAAAAAAATAATACAGACTGCCCCGCCTGGCAACTGAATCTAAGAGGAATGGTTCCGTTTGCTTAATGAAAAGTAACCAACACATATTCAAATGTCTGCCTGTCTGTCTCTTTAGTCGTACTTGTTGAGTGATTTGGGAGGAAACTGGAACTCTCCAACTGAGATAGTGTCCACCGCGTTGAGCGAGATCCTGGTCACCTGCATGCACAGGAGGTTTATGAAGTCATATTTACACACCAGCAGGGACCTGCGCACAGAAACCCACACCGTCAACAGTCAACCAAGAACAATGAAAGCACGAAGCAGCACACTAGCAACGATTAACAAGGAATTCTTGTTTTTAGACAATATAAGGCTTAACAGTCTTGATACTTATAACTCACCTATCGGTTATTAAAACCAGCCTCTCCTTCTCATTGTTCCAATGGTCGATCCTAAAACAGACAAATATGAATTATTATTAGACAGTACAAGACACAAAAGTGGTCCAGTATACATACATTTACAACTTCAATAATGTAATGTCATATTATTTATATACATTATAATTATTAGAACAAGTGGTTTGCCTTTAGTACAGCAATGACAGTGCCCTCAAAAACAAACCAGTCAGCGATACAAGCTATTTATCTAAATCTATTAGTACCAGTGTAAAAAAAAATGGAATAAACTGGTTAACATGTCAATCATGTTCAGGATAAATGTAAAACCCCAAAGTGGTACTCACTCAGCAAGCAGCCACACACTCATGACTTCCCCATCCTCCGAAGGCAAGGCCACTGTCCTGATGTCGCTCACTGCCTGTTCAATGGTCCCTGGCTGGAATATTAATACATGAGTGGGGATTGGTGGTATATGAGTGTATAGGGAAAGAATCAAGATAATATTGGACACCTGCTGCATTTTCTGAAAATTCCGCTTAAACATTGCAACCTGTTACCGTAGTCTTCATGCACCATAAGGCCTTTCATAAATGTATTTCATTGTAATGTTAAAGTTTAAAGACATTTTTGGATCCTTGGCAACGCGATTAGAGTTTACGCCTTTCTTACATTTGAAAATGTAGGGAAGTCAAAGAGTGAATATGCGTCCCCAGTGGCTAGAGCAGTCATAGATCACGACAATATGACACATCCTACCTGGCCGGGGTGGACTACAAATTCTGCATCAGCATCAATAAATCTAGTCGAGATTACGGTTTACTCCACACGGGGCCGCACATTATATGTCCCTGCTGTTACTTCTCTTTAAAATGTATCTGTTGAGAAACTACGTTATTACGACAACACAGGCCTAGGCCTTCAACTACGCTACTTTTGCACAACCTGTAAGCAGAAACATGGGGTATAAGATTAATACCAGAATTAGCCTACTGTTTACAAGCGACACCTACCCTGAAGACGAAATAATCCTTCACTTTGGCTTGCATAGTGGGGTTATGGACATGTAAGGGCGTCAGTGTTTGTAGCGGAGAGCAGCAGGCTACGGATGCTCCATATCCGAGGCTTCCTCCAGACCCCGGCGGCGTGAAGGCAACCTCCACCCCATCCTCGGTTTCAGCTGGGTGGAGAACCGCCGCTCCAGGACTGGAGGTGTCTGGATCCAGGCTGTCGTTCAGTTGAAGCATTGTGTCCCCTCACGAAACTACACGGAATTAAAGATTTAATATTATCCCGTTATGGTTGTTAAGATTCAGAGAAGGACTAGATGCTTCGCAGTGATCATTGCGCACGTACGCCAACTGTTGTTGAAGAAGGAATTGCCTCAGCCTCACTTGACCACTTCAGCATCCTTCCTCTTAAAGCCCCATTCCAAGAAACATTTACTTGCCGGAAATGAGTCAATTACAATGTCTTGACAACGCCATTAGAACTCCATGACTTGAAAGAAAATGAAAGAAAATGAAATGCTCATATTTTTTTTTACAAAAACCGAAAATGTAAACATACCTTTGGTAGAATTCATGAAATAGTATGGAGCCTGTAAAGAATAAACAGTGCTAGTCACTGACATAACAGTAAAGGGCGAAATACTTAACAAAGAAAAGAATATTAGAATAGAAAAGCAAAAGGAAAATAGGCAAAAATCGGATATAGTATGTATGAAATGAAAAAGCAACAAGGAAGGTTCTCTCGCATATGTTAACTAAACTACTAGCAGCAGTGTGTGTGTGTATGTGTGAGTGTGTGTGTGATGGACACGTCTTAAAAGCGGGCATGTGTCCCTCCCAAATATATGTCCCTTCCAGACCAGCCCTACCATTGACACTTGGGGCAGTGTGGAAACAGACCCAAACCCGAGGGTGGAAGGTAGACGTGTAGGTAGGTCAGCGTCTCCGTTGACAGTGCCTCCAGGCCAGTCTCTCTGGGTGAACATGTTTACCCCCCTCACTGAGCTCTGAGTGTGAAATACAAGGGTGCAAAATGTGCAATATACTTTTCCTTTAATACTGTTCACTGTTGTTTTGATTATTACAGTTGAAGAGTGTCTCTCTGTATACACGCACGTTTTGATAATTATGTGATTGTGTTGAGTCTTTTCCAGTGGAGTGTCACAAGCATTGAGTCACACGGGTCATAGGTCAAGGGAGACCAACATGGCAGATTGTCATGTAGGCTGTTGTTGCACGGCAAGGAGAAAGCTGATGTGAACCAGATATGTATAGGACTTGGTTGGCACCTCATATATAATCAGGGGAGACAAAGAAAACTCTCGTTCTTACAGCATGTCCCATGTGTTCTTACCAATTCTCTGTGCAGGAACTGCTATGACCTGGGCCCAATCCCTAATAAACCTTATCTGTATTATAATAATAATTAATAATTCAGCAATTATATATCCTCGTCAGAGAATAACGGTAACGGCAAACTGTTTAATCGTCATTTAGGCTTTATTTCATGATGTTCATTGACTTGTTATTCAATCAATCTTCAGCTGGGAATTCATTCCTGGACCTGAAATCCTCTTTCCATTACATTTGAATCTCATGTCCAAACAAAGAAAGTTAGGATGTATTTTCTAGTGGGTCTCCTGTGAACTGAAGCAGTAAAATCTAACAGCAAGTGAGTCGAATATAACTATAACTAATTTATTTGACCCAGTTTGCCTTCTAGTACAAAGAGGACATTGTGTGCAATGTCCTCCATCAAGTCCACAGCCAATGAGTCCACTGCACATCCAGTATCAGACATTTATATCTAGCAATCTATTCTAGTTCAGCTACAAGCTATAAGGGCAGTCACATATTTTGTTTTCAATAAATATGAAGTGCTATAGTGTTGAATTGGAATTCGAGGCCTCTATTTGACTGTAACGTTGGTTTTACAGTAACATGTTACTCCTTGTAAGGTAATTAGCAGACTGTCGAAGTTAAGTCTTAAGCGCTGTAGATAGAGGACAGTCGATGGTTACAGTATAGGGTTAGTTTGTTGTTTAAATAGTCACAAATGCAATAAAACGCCAACTCATTGGTACTTCCTTAAAGCTTTTCCCTTGGCATGATGCAGTGGTTTACGAAAAAAGAAAAGAAAAATAATACTTGCAACGGGTCTCAGCAGCATATCTAAAGTAAGTTCCCTATCCAAGAAGGTTGCATTGCTTTTAAACCACGACTCTGTCGTTAGAGACGCATACAGGGGAGGTACTTCATTGAAAATAGAGAAGGCAGTTAGTGTGTGTTCTATAGCTGAGTGGCAAGCCTTCTTTGGCGTAGGTTTGAGCAGCTTAAACTGTGATCAGATGCTTTGAAAGCCCTTCCGGGGAGAACAGGTTCCTTCATTTTGAAATGGCGTATGGACAGTCAGTCAGCCAGCCAGCCAACCAACCAGTCAGCCAGCCAGCAGGTCAGCAAGCCAGCAGGTCAGCTGCCTCTTCAACCACACATGGTCATGTACAGCCACTAGGGGGAGACAGACACACTGTCAGCCATCAGGGAGGAGGGAAAAGAACAACCACTTGGGGGAGACAGACACACAGTCTTAATTAAATAGATTATTTGAATCATTATCTTATTTCTTACCTCAGTTATATTCAGTTCTATCGTTCCTGTCTCATCTTTATCTAACTCATGGAAGGCCTCTGTAGTCAAAAGAAATAATTGTTATTGAGCAATACATTTGTCACGAGAAAGCAAACAAGAGATTGCTCAGTGGTTTATACATACTAAACATGGCCTCCAGCTTGACCAAGCAGCAGACAAAGTTGTCGAAGTCGATGACCTCGTTTTCCGCGTATCTGGCCACTAGGACCTGGTTCAATTTGTTGTTCAGTTTAAACCCTGAGGAAAGAGATAGGAGTTTACACTGCTGAGATATTACCTGCCAAATAATAACAAGCTAACCCTTTGCTCATTAAATGAAAACAATGAATAAGAATCAATACAGTATATATATACATAGACATATATATATATATATATATATATATATATATATATATATATATATATAAACACAACAAACAAACAAAAAAAATATGTATATATCTATGCACACACATACATACACAAGCCAACCCTTTTCTCATTAAATGAATAAATTAAATATATATATATATATATGAAATGTGCTATTCAAGCCAAATTAATATATATGGACAAAGTATTGCAATCACCAGCAGAGTCCAGGGCAAGGCGCATCTCGTACGAGCTCATAGAACCTGATTTGTCCAGATCATACTCCCGAAAGATCCCCTGCAAAAAACAATCAAATCCATAAGGATGTTTATACCAGTACAAATAGCTCAGTCAACTCAATACACTTTGATAGCAAGTCAAATATAGTTGATCGAATTTGACAGTATTAACCAGTGTCTAATTAGTTGTATTGTGAATAGGTACCTTTTCGAAATGATCAGAGTATTATTCTCGAGCATAGCTACTTACCAACCACTTTCGGACCTTGTTCCACAGAATCTGAAACTCAAGAATGCCGAGACGAGAACTTCCATCTTTCTGTGGGAGGCGGCTTAAGGAGAATCATGTCTTAAGCCAGCAAGAGCAGACGCCATTACATCATCACACACGTAAACACTCATACACAATGTCTGCCTCTGTTTTCTGCACTCTAACACAGGAAGTCTGTAGTTTGCTGTGTAGTGTGCTGTGTAGTTTGGGTGAATCTGGAGCCACGCTCAGGCAGAGCTGCACACTGGGACTGAACTAATTGTGAGCGGCAGTAGTAATGTTGCGTAATGTCAAATTAATTGATAAGCACCTTTCAAAACAAGGTGATGTACATGTAACAGTGTATATATATATATATATATATATATATATATATATATATATATATATATACACACTGTTACATGTACATCACCTTGTGATGTACATGTAATATATATATATATATAACAACAGTGCATCACAGGACAAGGTGCTTCTGCCAAAAAAAAAATTAAAACAACAATGTGATTTCAGCAGTGGTGTAACGCTGAAAGTAAGTGCTGGCAGGATACATCCATAAGGCAGACCATGGCTCTGCAGGACTCCATGCTGAAACCATCTGTCTTCAGGTCCCTGTCTGAACAGTCACATTAAACACACTTCAGAACAGGGTACAGGCCACCTGTTTACACACTCATTTAAATCACGGCACATAAGAACATATCACTTTTTTGGGAGTCAATTTATCAATTTGCTGCAGCCTTACTATGTAATGCAGATTAACAGATACTTTCTTTAGAGTAAAGGGGACTGTACACATTGAAAATGGCTATAGAACAAAGAGGAATTTGACGTTGAAGCTAGCTATAGAATATAGATAGACTGTACATATTGAAGCTGGCTATAGAATATAGATGTACTGTATATAGACATATTTTTGCTATTTAATACAAATAGATTCAAATTTTTATATCTCCATGCTGGTCGAGGAGCGCCTTGGAATCCCCCAGTCAGAGCTGGCGGATGTGGCCCGGGAAAGGGAAGGATGGGGCTCTCTGCTGGAACTACTACCTCCGCAACCCCATCGGATAAGCGGACGAAGATGATGATGATGATGATGATGATGATGAGATTCAAATGTATTTGTGATGATGAGCACGGAACAGTGTGTAGAGTAGAACTCACGTTTGTTCAGCACTCTGTTGAGGATGGTCCTGAGTTCGCTCACACAGATCTCCATGTCCTGAGGAACCAAAATGAAGAACAACCCCATATTGGAACCTCTTAGAAAATATGTCCTCAAGGAAAATTATGGAGAAAAGTATAATTACTTGATGTAGAAACACGCTTTGAGGGAGGAACTCATTTAGGGATTTTCTATAAAACAGCTGTGTCTAAAATGCTTTGAGGAGTTTCAAAATCTAAAAACAGTTTTATATTAAAAGTTGAATACATTAATCCTCCTAACATCATCGTATTTAGCATTCACCTTTGCTTAAAAAAAGTTTGTGTTTATAATTTACAATTGCAATGTATTGCTTTGAAATTACTTTCGTATGATTGTAAACAGCAAGGACCGTGTAACGTCGGCGTTGATCTAATGACGTAAATACTGCTTGTTTATATAATATACAAATGATCACTAACCTCCCCTGATAACTGAGCAAACATGGCCCTGAAGGAGTCATCTATGTCGCTCTCTGTCACCTCTTCCTGTGGGAAAACAATCACAAACACACCATAAGTCTCGTTTGTCCTGTGGATCAAACCTATTGGTTGTCATACTGAATAGACATGGAACAACTGAATATACTGATCAAGTCTTACCTCATCCTCAAAGTTTGCCACCACCTCATCATCCAGTTCTCTAAAAGAAGGATGTTTTGGAAAACACAATTATTCATATTGTGTATATTCTTTCATGTTTCCAGTAAAATATGAACAAACATTGAATTGACCAAAAGTGGCTCAGTGTACAGTAGCTATACTCCTGCTGCTCTACTATAATTCCACTAAATAGTATTAGTCAGTAGAATTAGTGGTCAGTTTGCATCTCCAGACAGTTCACCAGCTTCAGTCTGTACCTCCAGACAGTACAGCTCACCAGCTTCAGTCTGTATCAGACAGTAGCAGTGGTCCCTAGATGGTCAGCGTGTGTGTGTGCGCGCGTGTGGAACTCACTGTGTCTCAGCCTGCTTCTCGGTGAACACTCTGAGGACAAAGTCGGCCTCCTTGCCGGGTTCAAAGGTCGAGGGCACCACCAGGTACTCCCCAGGAGGCAGACGCAGGCGGGCGCTCACCTCCCTCAGGTTGATGAAGGTCTCGGAGCGAGCACATGACTGGTGGCGCAGGAAGAAGTCCTTCTTCAGGTGGACGCTCTGACAACCTTTGAACTGAGGAGGAAGGTGAAGGAGAGGGGAGGAGTGTCCCGTTTCTTTTGTGATAGTAATGCTGAGTAAGGATGTTAGAAGTGCTTATTTACTACATGTAAAAGGTGAGACGCAGAAACTTTGAGAACTATCACCAACTGTGCTCTGGGTGGGGTGGGGGTTTGTTACATGTGTCTTTTTCTCTTGGTTGTATTTCTCTGTGTTAGTAATTAAGTGTTTATTTACGATGATATCTAATATGTGAGATGCACTGTGCTGTAGTCTAGTCACTATTATCATGTCTGTCATTCTAAGCAGAGCTTGAAGATAAGGAACACAGAGCTCTACTTCACAGTATATAGACCATACTGAAAACATTGGTGAACCACTGAAGAGTTTTTGCTGCAAGTTGCTTTAAAGAACAGTGCTTGCTAAATAACCATAATGTGGGTGTTACTGTTTTTCTTTTGAGTCATCACATACTTCTTCAGGAACCTGTGGAAGACAAAGGAAAGCACAATGTAAAGGTTGAGTTTCTTCATCGATAAGAGGCAAAGTAAAGCTAAAATAAACAAAACAAGCTAAGCTAATTGAATCAAGCTAAGCTAATCTGTTTGACCCAAGCTGAGGTAAGCTAATTGAACCTAGCAAAGCTAAGCTAAGCTAACTGAACCAAGCTAAGCTAATCTGTTTGACCCAAGCTAAGCTAAGGTAAGCTAAGCTAACTAAACTGGTTACTCTTTACCTCATAGATAGCAAAGCCAATGGTGTGCATGTCCTGGCCTTGTCGCCGGTAGCGACGACGGTCCTTCTGCATGAGGGCTACTAGGAAGCTGCAGGCCTCTTCGTCGTCCTCTGGATCATCATCTTCCTCCAGCAGTGTTATCTTATACTGGGGGTTGATCCAAAATGTATCTGGTAACAGAGAAAAAGACTATCAAAATGTTTCTTTAACCAGACAGAGACAGAAAATGCGTATTATGTTTTAGTATGGTTCCTTCAGCTTTGACTCATCGTGAACCAACACCCTCCTCTTCCTCTTCATCATGATCAGTGTGATCATCATGATCATACTTTCCTCCACCCTACATCAAACTAATCCTTCCTCCTCCTCCTCCTCCTCCTCCTCCGTTCCTTACTAGCGTGGTTCCTGCATCCCCCGGCCGTGCTGCCTTTCCTCCAGCCTCCGTCATACTTCATGGTGTTCCAGAAGCTCTGGTTGTCCTTGCTAAGAGCATCCGCCGTCAAGTTACAGATCTCTAGCCGGGAGAACTGACGCAAAAACTCCTGGAAAGACATCCTAGAGGAGAAAAAGAAGTGAAAGGAGAGAGGGATGGATGGAGGGAGGGATGGATGGAGGGAGGGATGGAGGGAGGGAGTAGTGTTTTTTTTAGAGGCTGCTGCATGGTCTATGGTAGAGTGAACCTCAAGCTATGCCCTTAGATAACAACTTCTGTCCAGATCACTGTTTGCATCTCAACAGAGGGTCTGCTTCAGCTAAAACAGTCTGCTAAGTTGATCAATGTAACAGCATGGTGCGAAAGGAGGGTGTGTATGACCAGCTAAAAACAACAGCCTGCCCATGTTAACGTCAACAAGGTTCAACGTGAAAACATGGTGGTGCTAGAGAGACGTACCAGAACTCCCCGTCCTCCATGTGAGAGTTCATGTCTTCTCTCTCCGCTGGGTCGATGGCATCCCACTCTGAGGACCTGGGGATAGAGAGGCAGGGCGTTATAGACAGACAGATGGGTAGGTATGCAGACAAACAGGGTGTTATAGACAGACAGATGGGTAGGTAGGCAGACAGACAGGGTGTTATAGACAGACAGATGGGTAGGTAGGCAGGCAGACAGGAAACAGGTAGGCAGGTTGTTAAGAGACAGACAGATGGGTAGGTAGGCAGGCAGACAGGAAACAGGTAGGCAGGTTGTTAAGAGACAGACAGGTAGGTAGGCAGACAGGCAGGTTGCTAAGAAACGGTGAGGCAGGTAGGTAGACAGGCAGGTCGTTAAGAGACAGACAGGTAGGTAGGCAGACCGACAGGGCGCTAAGAGACAGGCAGAAAGGATGCTATGACTGTATGTCAAAACAAACTGACTTGTCACTCCAGGCTCCAGTCCATTCCACCTGACCCCATGGGTTACGAATACGAACCAGCCTCTCCATCCTACCCCGATAGTCCACCTTAACGTTTCCAACACACACACGCACACGCACACACACACACATAAACTATTTATTCTGACCAACATGACAAAAAGACAGAATGGATGTAGGGTTTGGATGTTCCAAATATTTGTGAGGAGGCTTGTCTGCAAACACACACACACACACACACACACACACACACACACACACACACAGAAGTTACATCACTCCAAGTTAAAAGCCTGTGTTGTTATACTCGCCTGTTTGAGACCAGTAACAGAGTAGGCATGACCTTTCACCAGCTTCTTAAAGGTGATAGCTTCCATGTCAAAAGCACTCGTGATCTAAAAGAGACAGGGGTGTTTAAAACTCAACCAGCAACTAGTGATTAAAACACAACCAGTAACTAGTGTTTAAAACACAACCAGAAAGTAGTGTTAAAAACCCAACCAGAAAGTAGTGTTTAAAACTCAACCAGAAACTAGTGTTTAAAACACAACCGGAAAGTAATGTTTAAAACTCAACCAGAAACTAGTGTTTAAAACACAACCAGAAACTAGTGTTTAAAACTCAACCAGAAACTAGTGTTTAAAACACAACCAGAAAGTAGTGTTTAAAACACAACCAGAAAGTAGTGTTTAAAACTCAATCAGAAACTAGTTTTTAAAACTCAACCAGAAACTAGTGTTTAAAACACAACCGGAAAGTAGTGTTTAAAACACAACCAGAAAGTAGTGTTTAAAACTCAACCAGAAAGTAGTGCTTAAAACTCAACCAGAAACTAGTGTTTAAAACACAACCGGAAAGTAGTGTTTAAAACACAACCAGAAAGTAGTGTTTAAAACTCAACCAGAAAGTAGTGCTTAAAACACAACCAGAAACTAGTGTTTAAAACACAACCGGAAAGTAGTGTTTAAAACACAACCGGAAAGTAGTGTTTAAAACACAACCGGAAAGTAGTGTTTAAAACTCAACCAGAAAGCAGTGCTTAAAACTCAACCAGAAACTAGTGTTTAAAACACAACCGGAAAGTAGTGTTTAAAACACAACCAGAAAGTAGTGTTTAAAACTCAACCAGAAAGTAGTGCTTAAAACTCAACCAGAAACTAGTGTTTAAAACACAACCGGAAAGTAGTGTTTAAAACACAACCGGAAAGTAGTGTTTAAAACACAACCGGAAAGTAGTGTTTAAAACTCAACCGGAAAGTAGTGCTTAAAACTCAACCAGAAACTAGTGTTTAAAACACAACCGGAAAGTAGTGTTTAAAACACAACCGGAAAGTAGTGTTTAAAACACAACCGGAAAGTAGTGTTTAAAACTCAACCAGAAAGTAGTGCTTAAAACTCAACCAGAAACTAGTGTTTAAAACACAACCGGAAAGTAGTGTTTAAAACACAACCGGAAAGTAGTGTTTAAAACTCAACCAGAAAGTAGTGCTTAAAACTCAACCAGAAACTAGTGTTTAAAACACAACCAGAAACTAGTGTTTAAAACACAACCGGAAAGTAGTGTTTAAAACACAACCGGAAAGTAGTGTTTAAAACACAACCAGAAAGTAGTGTTTAAAACTCAACCAGAAAGTAGTGCTTAAAACTCAACCAGAAACTAGTGTTTAAAACACAACCGGAAAGTAGTGTTTAAAACACAACCAGAAAGTAGTGTTTAAAACTCAACCAGAAAGTAGTGTTTAAAACTCAACCAGAAACTAGTGTTTAAAACTCAACCAGAAACTAGTGTTTAAAACACAACCGGAAAG
This sequence comes from Aplochiton taeniatus, assembly GCA_017639675.1. NCBI lineage: Eukaryota > Metazoa > Chordata > Actinopteri > Galaxiiformes > Galaxiidae > Aplochiton > Aplochiton taeniatus. The sequence continues at coordinate 33,972,302 of CM030174.1, read as the reverse complement.
TAGTGTTTAAAACACAACCAGAAAGTAGTGTTTAAAACTCAACCAGAAAGTAGTGCTTAAAACTCAACCAGAAACTAGTGTTTAAAACACAACCGGAAAGTAGTGTTTAAAACACAACCGGAAAGTAGTGTTTAAAACTCAAGCAGAAACTAGTGTTTGAATATTAACTGCAGTTTCAAATCTACTCGACGCTCCTGAACATGTCCTGCTTAACCTCACTCATTCGTTTCCGCAGCAACCCCATGGATCCGTTTGAAGTAGCCCTTTCCAAACCTGAACCAGCAAACCACCCCAAACATAAATAAGTAGGAATAAATGTGAAACCTTCGAGAGAGGCAAAGCACTGACAGGCATGAGTAGAGAACAACCATGGTGAATAGTAAAACCCTTGTTTCTTTTCATCCCCACCAGGAGAGTGTACAGGGAAAAAGGGTGGAAGGTGTAGGGGTGGAGGCCACTCACGTCGATGGAGCAGCCCAGCAGAGAGCCTCTCTCCAGGGCCTTGGCGATGATGCGGTGCAGGTCCTTAGGGGCCTTGCGGAGCTCGTACATCTCAGCCACGCCTCCTGTGAAGTCCTCAAAGCCCTCGGTGGTGCTGCCACCCGATAGGGCCTCATAGGAGCCGTGCAATCTAACAATAACAACAACAATAACAATAACAACAATAACAATAACAACAATAATAATAACAACAATAACAATAATAATAATAACAATAATTGCCATACCAGTCGGTAAATTAATTACATTTAATTTATGTGTACATCTATTATTACTAAATAATGGAAAAAAAAATTACAAATATAGAAAATCTGTCTGGGACAGAATGGAACAAGGACACAGGAAAAAGAGGGTTATGATCTTAATTAGAAGAGGCCCGAGTCATCGTTTTCCTATTGAAAATATATCTTTTAACCACAGCAGTCAGGAACATGTTAATCTTGCCTCTTAATGTTAATGTGCTTTCCTGACCCGTTTCAGCTCTCTGATAAGTGCTTCTGTCATCACAAACATTTAATGACTTAATGCCAAACAAAGATCCCTCGCCTACTAAAAGCTGAACACACCGATAGCTGCTCGAGATAAAAGCGTCTGCCTTAGCCCCTAGAGAAATGTAATGCTGCAGAACATTCAGAACGTCTGTAAAATGCTAGCTGGACAGTTCTTCCCTTGGAAGAGTGGATGTGCAGTAGGCCAGTCCCAATGCTCTGCTAATGTGAGTGTTGGTCTTACTTGTAGTCTTTAGAATGCTAGTATAGTATCTCCTCCATTATAAGAGTGGATGAGCTAATGTGAGTATTGATCTTACTTGTAGTCTTTAGAAAGCTAGTTTTGTATCTCCTCCATTATGAGTGTTGATCTTACTTGGCATAGGCCTTCTCAATCAGGGCGCTCCAGAACTCGTTGCCCTCGGCTGAGTGCACAAACAGCAGCTCTCCATCTTTGACGGGCAGCCGGTCGTCAATGACGACGTCCACCCACTCCCCGTACTGCCAGAACTGCGTGTCAGAAACACACAACACGTTAGTCTGACTAGTCTGATAAGTACGAGTTTCCTCGTTTCGTAAAAAAAAGGCTTAGTGATCTTGGTGAAATTTCTTTCAGGTTTGTTATTCATTTTGTAAGCTGTGAATAAAAGTAAATTAAAGTGAGGACAAAGAGTAGAAACGCATCAGCCAGGTTTTATCCGACAAGGTGTGTGGCACCAGCCGCTGTAGTCCCAATCAGGTCAATGTAATAAACCCATCAGCCACTAAGGGCAAAAAGTCTTGATTTAACACTTGAGTGTACACAACTTAGTACAAACAAGGCTTGCTAGCGGTGCTGACCTGGAAGTGGAAGATGCCTGCGTAGTCATCCTGGAACGTTTGCCCATGAGGGACCACTCTGTGCAGCAGCCTCTCGTTCAGGGTCAGGGACGCTATGGCCGCCAAGAGCCAGCAGTCGCCTATGAAGGATGATAAGGAGCAGTGAAAACATTAAATACCCCTAGAACCCAACATTACATGGGGGGGGGGGGGGACTCATCTGAAAATGTACCCTGCTTAGGAACTAAAAGATGTTTACTGTGGTACCATTCATGCTTTATAAACCCACACAACATACATCCAAATTGTATAGCTATTTAAAATATGTTTTATCTAAATATAAAGCTTGGATTTTCACTTTGTTTCTGCTTTATTTTCTATCAGGAGCAGAGGGGGAACACATGGGGAATAGGAGAGTCAAAGAGTCAACCCAGCCATTACTCAGCATCACCCAGCCATTACGTGCATTCAGCAGCACAGAGGATCACATCCGATGACACTTTCATTGATTTTATTCTACATTCCTAAATGTATAGTTAGTCTTCTCCTCCTGGTGCATACGTTTTTGTTTAGCATTGCAGGGTTTTCCCAGCACAGCAGTCACTTTGCCTGGAAACGGTCAGCAGTTGGAGTTAAACATCAAGGCATCAAACATAGCCCTGAGGGCCTTAAATGGAGGTAACTTAACTGTAGAGGTCACTTAGAGAGAGAAGCAGCTATGTACACACTTACATGTGGACAGAAAGGCTTCTCCATGGGGAAAATGTAATGCTCCATAATGAGGAACTAATGGCTTGTTCACTAAGATGAGAGACTAAGAATACTTAAACATATACAATTCCTGCAGGAAAAAGCTTGTCGGGGGGGAAAAGGGAGTATAGATCATGCTACTCAGTAAAACTAACCCATCTGTGACAAAAAGGGAAATCTATTAGGTTAATCAACAAGTTAAATTCCTAAAAACTTAAAGGGAACTGCTGAAGCGCAATTGGTAAAAACAACACTAAACATTGATATCTTTATTGTTCTGCTTTTATCAAACAAACAAAGAAGAAAAAGCTTTGAGCACTGCCAAACTTTGTGGATCAAGCATCTCTCTGTAAAGAGAAATCAAATGGTAATGCAAACTCTGCTGAGACATTGCAGATCCACTGGATAAAAAGGCACAACTCCTTTTCAGTGAATGGCCCTCACTGACTAAAAGAGCTGGGAGGGACACCTTTCAACAGTCAACCCCGAACATTATGTGAAGTAGACGGGGTTAAGCACCACACCAAAGGCTAGGTCACTAAACAAACATAATATAAGAGCCATATAAAACACCCCATTCAAACTAACAACAGCTGAAAAACCGCCGTCTCACTTTCGGAGCCAATCTCGTAGTCCTAGAAATGACCAGAAGATGGCGCTGCCTGGCTGAAGGACAGCGAGTTCACTCCCACAGGACCGTGGCAGGAGATGAGTCTGCTTCCATAGAATGAGAATAGGTAGAATGGACAGAGGGTTCTCTAGACGCTCAGCGGTTTGGCCTAGGTAGATAACTATCATGTTTTAAAGTCAACAGAGCTTCAAGACCCATGTCGGTTTGGCCTTGGTAGAAAACGATCATGTTTTAAAGTCAACAGAGCTTCAAGACGCTCAGCGGTTTGGCCTGGGTAGATAACTATCATGTTTTAAAGTCAACGTAATAAAAACCACTATTGTTCAAATTCTCGTTGGTTTTGTTGGTTGCCAACAGGGTTCTTTCATTTGGTCAGAGCCTGCCGATTCTATTTATTTAAATTCTATCAAACCTCTTCTCCTGCGTTGGCTACAACCACTGATTTTCCTCTTCGGAATCGAGAGAAAACCCATGACTACACCCCTCCCCCCAACTGAGTGAAAACAAACTCAGTGTATCCTGTTCACTTCAAACAGCCTAATGTCAAACGCCTCACTTTCAACACAACATTTTTCTTAGAGAAAGTCCTGAGGTTTTCCGAATGTTTCACATTTTTTGCATACAGATCAAGGTCATTACCAGGAGCCAAGCCAAATTCTTCTAAATCAACACAGGGACATTGCCACCCCCTCACACTAACCTCCCTCCTCTTTCCGAAGTGCATGCAGTCGAGTCAGGCCTAGTCATTTAGCTACTTAACTAGCATGTTTAAAAAACCTCCCATCTAAGAATGCCATTGCTGTGGCTGGATTTACCATCCAGCCCTCCACCCTGTTGAGCAAACACACAGATTCCACAGATTGCTGCACGGGACTTATGCCAGCTGCCAAGAAGCTGAGACCTCCCTTCCTCCCCCTCCCTCCCTCCCTCCCTTCCTCTCTGGAACTCTTTACCGCCCGTTACCTCTTCGCTCTCTCTCTCTGGTATTATCTCTTTCTACCTCACACCCTCTGTAATTCTCTCTCTCACACTCTGGAATTATCTATCGCCGTCTCTCCGTCTGGTTCTCTGTCTTTTCCTCTCTGAGCATATTTTCCTCCCATCCTCCCTTACAACACCTTCTTCGCCTCTCTCTCTCTCTCTCTCTCTCTCTCTCTCTCTCTTCTCTCTTCTCTCTCTCCTAGTGTTATCCATCTGCCGTAATGAGTCACTCTCTGTTCTTCCTCTGACTAGAGTGGCTTCCCCGGCACACCCATGTCCTTCCAGAGGCTCCCTCCCACGGGGTAATTCCTGAATGCCCGACTCATCAGAGAAATCACTGATCTGACCACAGAGGAATGCTAGACGCCATACACCACGCATACTGGATATGGCAGTTTCTCTCCTCATTTAAAAAAAATTAAAAGGCGCTTTTAATGAGATGCAAACAGTATTTGGATCCTGAACTTTTCTCAGTACACAAAAATAAAGCAATGCCAAATGTAATGTTGCAAGGTTTTAATTTCAACATCTATAACAGACATTACTATATCTAATACGTTTTAAGTCCTGGATGTCAAAATCACATGGAAAGGTTTATGGTCAGAGAATGTGTAATAATGTTGTTAATACAGTAATCTAGTTGCATATTTTCTGTTTCTCAAGTACACCAACTAGCTGGCTAGCAGAAATAAACAAACTGAAGCAGAGCTGCCAAAGCTGTTTAAAAGACGTTCTGTGTTGCTCATTCCTACCTCTACTTCGCCTCTTTTGGCTTTTAGTAGACAGGGCATTACTTCATAACCGCCAAATAAAGAAACGTTTGAGAGCATGTTTTTCCTAAGAATATTATGATGTTGCCTTACGACATAGAATCTAAATAGTAACGACTGAAACCGTATACAGCATGATTAATTAAATCGATGTTTTATAAAAAATTAAATTAAACTGAAATCATCATCTTTTCTCAAATTCACCCATTCTTTCAATCACACATCTCACTGTTTCTACCAGTAGCTCAGGTTAAGAAACTGCAATAGTCAGTCCTAATGGACAGATTACTAATGCAAGAGAACTAATAATAATAATGAATAAATAAATATTAAATATTAAATAAATAATGATGGGAGAGGAGTTTGAGACTGCTGTCCATGTAAACTAGCAGTGATATGATTGGCTGTGAGCACTCACCCAGAGCTCCTTGACAGATATCTGTTCTGGTCGCCCCTCCCAGAATGAACTGAGGGTTATCAGACAGCTCCTGTAGAGAAAACACACACACACACACACACACAGACACACAGACACAGACACACACGCACACACACACACACACACGTGAGGAATTCCATGCTCCAAATTCCATGCAATCCACTGAATGGAACAATCAATAGATCTTGTAGGTTAAAACAGAAAAATATTGGTGAAATGCATCCCTCTATTTCACAATCTTTCAGTTTTTGTTCTATAGTCAAAGTTTTATGTTATTAATATACATATAATATACATATATATATATATATATATATATATATATATATATATATATATTGTCCCTTTAAAATATTAAATCATCTAAACCACCTTTGCCTCCTATAAAATGGATCATAAACTAATTGTCACTGCTGTCCAGCCGCATGCAGCAAAGGCTGAGGAGTTAAAGAGCTGTGTGTGTGTGTGTGTGTGTGTGTGTGTGTGTGTGTGTGTGTGTGTGTGTGTGTGTGTCAGCTTTATCTACAGCAAGCTGCTGGGCTGGATACGTGAGGCAAGTTGGCCCTCTAGACTGCCTGATTATTAACACCACAGGACCAGAGCCAATGACGGACAAGAGCACATGTAAAGCTCTTAAGTGCACCTGTTGACACTCACACTCTGAGGCACTATACAGAGAGACACACACACACACACACACACACACACACACACACACACACACACACACACACAGGCACTGTACAGACACAAAAGCCCACAATAGGTATACAAGTAATCACACACACACAAACACACACACTATATCGTGTTGCAGATTAGGTGTAAACAGCGTGGTCATTACAGCCTCTACAGAAATGTAATGTCATCACAAGGCTCTTTTAAGGCTGCAGGGTAGAGAACCACTCTACATTTTAACATGGCCCCTAAGAGACACACTGTAATGCAGAGAGGAGGACTACTCTACATTTTAACACGGCCCCTAAGAGACACACTGTAATGCAGAGAGGAGGACCACTCTACATTTTAACACAGCCCCTAAGAGACACACTCTAATGCAGAGGAGAACTACTCTACATTTACTGGACAACACAGTGGCCCTGACAGACAGTCGCTACTGCTGGGAAGAGCTGGACCAAGGGGGAGGAGACAACAGACACTGAGGACCAATGGGAAGAGACAGCAGACACTGAGGACCAATGGGAGGAGACAACAGACACTGAGGACCAAGGGGGAGGAGACAACAGACACTGAGGACCAATGGGAGGAGACAACAGACACTGAGGACCAAGGGGGAGGAGACAACAGACACTGAGGACCAATGGGAGGAGACAACAGACACTGAGGACCAAGGGGGAGGAGACAACAGACACTGAGGACCAATGGGAGGAGACAACACACACTGAGGACCAATGGGAGGAGACAACAGACACTGAGGACCAATGGGATGAGACAACACACACTGAGGACCAATGGGAGGAGACAACAGACACTGAGGACCAATGGGAGGAGACAACACACACTGATGATTGGGAGGAGATGGCTCCCACACACTGAGATAGACGCGCTGATGCATTCTGTCATTCCTGTGAATCTGACTCACTTGGTCAGTTCCATTCTAGTCTACTCCATTCTAGTCTACTCCATTCAAGTCTACTCCACTCTAGTCTACTCCACTCTAGTCTACTCCATTCTACTCTACTCCATTCTAGTCTACTCCATTCTAGACTACTCCATTCTCCTCTACTCCATTCTAGTCTACTCTCTTCTACTCTCATCACCTACATCTACTCCCTCCCTCCCTCCCTCTCTCCCACTCCCCTCTATTCCCGGCCTTACAGTGGGTCTCTTCCACACCACCCCGCGGGTCTTGGAGGAGTTGGGTGCCAGCTCCTTGAAGCCCAGCGATGGAGCCTGGGCGGGGAAGCAGGGGTCCTCGAACATGCGTCCGCTCTCCACACGCTCCTGCTTTAGGCTCTGGAAGTCCTGGTTCAGGAAGAGGACCGCCTGGTCATTGGAACCAACGCCCTCAGCGTGTAGCCTCTCTCGCTGAATACGTGACGACATCCCTCCAAACAGGAACATCCTGGGAGGAACACGGAGGAACACACACACACACACACACACACACACACACACACACACAGAGTGAAATGATAGAAAACATAATTACAAGAGAGCAGAGTGTAAGCGTGGTAGATAGCAGCACCGGTGCAAAGCTTGGACTGGTTTGAGATGAGCAGAATAGAAGCGTTAGGTTTAATGCACCTGGAGGGCGATAGCAAGACTTTCCAACTGTTTTACAGCATCAGGAAGGAGAAGAAATAGATTTGTAGTTGCAGAGGGCCAACCAGGGCTTACCAAGGCGTGTCAACATGAAAGTATAATGATAATGGGATAGGTTGGTAGTAATTACACTATGTCCCAGGTAATCATCCATGTCTGTTTGTGTGTGTGTGTGTGTGTGTGTGTGGGGGGGGGGTTATATGGAAGTGTGTTGAATTGTAACGTGTCTCTATAGTGATAGAGTGAGCACTGGACAGTCCTGTTTGGTTCTCTATTAAATAAAAGACTACGTCTGGTTACCTTCACTCCTTCAGTTGCAGGCTGCAGGCTTGGAGGAGACAGGAGTGTCCTCAGATTAATGGTACATTTTTATAAACACATCAAATACCATCCATATTAATATTAAAGATGAATTAGTTCAGTAGTCTTGGACATCTTAATACCATCCGTATTATTATGATAGATTAATTTGTTCAGTAGTCTTGGATATCCTAATACCGTCCAGACTAGTCTCACTATGATTATCTCTTGAAGAAGTGGGCTATAATCTCCACACTTATGCAATTAGCTTCGGAAGTGAATCAACTGTGAAGCCGGACTCCCCCCACTGCAAAGCAGCTGGTTTAGTTGGAGTTGTTACTACTAAAATCAAGCATACTACATTGAGGCATCAGGCTACTATTTCATACTATTAAACAACACCAAGAGAAGCAGGACCTAAATGGGTCCATGTTGTTGCCATTGACAACAGGCAAGTAAACAATACAGATTCACTGCAAGAATCAATGCAAAAGGAAACACTTACAAAAAAGAAAAATACTGACAGTCTCCACTTTGTAATGCATGAATAGTTCAATTGTAGTTGTGCTGTCTTTGCTTCATATATCTTCAAGCCCACGCTGAAAGGGTTTATTGATTAGCCAACAGAGATATCTCAGCTGCTATGCTCACCATTCTAAGCACTTCAGATACCCGTTGGGAAAAGCTCTCTTCGTTTTAATCAATAATAGAACATTCCAAACATTATCTGTATTTGTTTCTGTTGCTGGGGGCAACTCTTCCCCATCATGGATCTTCAGTAGCGTAAAGACGCCCTATTAACATCAGCACAGTGAATGTCCTCTAAAACAAGTTTTTATTTCCTGCAACTTGGTGTAGAGCCAGATCAATTTATCAAATTGGCCAATATGGGCCGATCATTGTTATGAGGATGGAAAAGATTTTGTTTATCCTTCATTTAACCAGACGAGTCCCATTGAAATAGATATCTCTTTTACAATGGACCCCAGGCAAAGAGGAAAACATCAGCATAAAACTTTAGGACAGATGTAAAACAATACACCAAGCAACATAAACATTAAAACGATTACATACATTTGTGACAACCACATTTGAGGGATCATGGCAAAAAAAAAAATCTGTTTATGAATTCATTCTGTGTGTGTGTGTGCACATAATACATACATAAACACAATTTATTTGAAGAATCCACGTATACAATTAATATCTTTGCTGATATATTAATTTCGGTAATTTTTCACTCCCTAATATTGGAATCGCATCGACCCCAAAAATCCAATGGTGATTGGGCTCTAATTTAGAGGCTCACCTTCAGATAACACTTTTTTTGGCATTCAAAACCCTTGATTGCATTTTCATTGCTACTAGTGGCAGGTCATTGATTTGCTGTACTCTTTACCTAATCTAGAATGCACAGACTATGCGTCGTTCCGGATATAAGTGCCTGCTAACATCCTGCACGCAATTACATTGTGGCCATGCTAGCTTTTGGTATGAGTTGAGTAGGTTAGCCATGTCTGACGCCGAAACATTGGTCTACAGTTGACGGGTTTGGGATTTATTTAAGACCTTTTCAGATAAGTTTACAGAACTATACTCTAGTTGATATTGTGAAAAAGGCACCTTTAAATTGCAGCGGATAGAGGCAAAATAATGGGAAGGCTCTCAAAACCTTTTGGGCATCCTTCCTGTGCCGCCGTGGAGCATCCATCCGGGCTCCCAGGCAGCAGGTTCATTCAAACTGATTCATCATGACGTCATATCCATCAATTGTTTAGTTTTTTTAATACGTATTTGATAAAGTTGTATCGCGAGATGATGCTATCAAATTACATTGGAGATGAAGCGTATGTACACATAGGGCCTAACAGGATTACTTTGTGTTTATAAGGGCGCGACCTAGTCCCACAGTAAATCCATCCTGCATGAATGGGCAGCATGAATGGGCATGTCCGACTACTGCGATACATATAAAAGGTACAGCAGTTCAGCAAATGTGCGTTTTATATCGCTATAATTATAACAGCTTTTTAAAGAACGACAAAGATGCACGTGCACCCTGCTAAAAGCTCACTAAATCAGCACATTGTAAACAATCCCAATCTAATATTATTCTGGATCAGAAATCTCACTCACCAGACACTCAATGTCTTGCAGAATTCGTGGTGGTAGACTGCCTATAACGTAGGAAGCGGATGTGTCTCTATCGTTACAGTTAGGAACATGAAGACAGACAGCTATGTCTATAAAGTTAAGAAATCAGTCTTGTTGATAGATTGGGCATTGCACCAACGCCCAGCCTATTCCGGGGGCGGGGTTGAGGGGAACATTCACGTGACAAAAGAAGGCCAATCGCATACTGGGAATATTCCCAGTGGTAATCATGTCGAATCTCCTTTCTTTGTGTTCCAGAATTCATTGTGTAACTCGCTAAGATAAAATAGCAATAAATTGCAATTATTGTGGTGAGTTTAATACTTATATACTAGCCCTTTATTAGGATTAAAATACCACAAACTTAGAACAGAAGTTTTTTTTTTTGACGCGGCCTGCCCACTTGCATAAAAACTACTGTAGGCTGCAGTCATGAGAATGAACATCATCAATGGACTATTCAGAAAGTGTCAGAAGCATCTGCATTTCCCTCTCCTACTCACAATATTGTGTGGTGAGGCAAAACAGTTACGTAGCACAAATTATTTTAGTTTTACAGTAAAATATGAACCATAAAGATAGTCTTAGAGAGACGATAACACCCAGGTGTAAACAATTTACTTGGTTACAACAACATGACAATATGGTCACATATAGTCTCCCCAACCTAACCCTCAGATATGCAGGTTTTTAAAATTACATTTCAAATGATCTAATGTTGCCTGTCCAAATGAAAAAATTACTGGAACCATTTGGTTACTTAATAAACATATGGCTCAAATATTGTAACTATTCTCTGCTATTATTATGCTACATAATTTTTTACCATAAAATAACCAGGTAGAATACCTTAGATGATGCCGGCATTGTTACAGCGCCACATAATCCAGATTGGTTGTCTGGTTCTGATTCATGCCTCTTATTAGGTTCGCTACTTGTCTAAAACAAAGGCGTTTCCATCGTTACTCACCCAGGTCAGTGTCACTTTGAGGTCCCGTTTAACAACTGTATAATCAGATCTGTCGCTGCTAACCAGGGCTGATTTGGGGGTAGTCTGCTGGTTGAACATTAATATAACAACCCTAACCAGGGCTGATTTGGGGGTAGTCTGCTGGTTGAACATTAATATAACAAGCCCCCAAAATAAAGCAATTGTAACGACTGCTTATTATTTGGAACTGTGTGAAATTATATATATATATATATATATATATATATATATATATATATATATATATATATATATATATATATATATATATATATATATATATATATATCTCATAATTAATACAACTACAGCAATCTAAAAATTCAAACTGGTAATGCTTCTGTGTGACTCAGTATAGAAAAGGAGCAGCAGTAGGCCTGGTTTGACTCTTGTGTACACATTTATTACTGTTCTTGTTTAAAAAAAATCACCCAATATATTTGTCACATTGGCACTGTTAATCTCTCTCACAATAAACAATTACCATGCTGAATAAAAATACATAGAAAATTTGATATAAAGTTTTTGACTGGCAAAATAAAGTAACATATTGCAAGTAATACATCTTTCTTGCTTGTTGGGATTGAGAGATTGAACTGGTGTCTTGTCTAGATCATAACAAAGGTAAGCCACTGTAACAAGAAAAAGAAGACACCAAAAACAGGCGTTAGGCTACTGTTACAGATTCATTATCAACACCTCTGCATTCAATACAGATTTAACAAACGGAAATGAAGTCAGAAATATAGTCTTAAGCTTTTCATTATGTGCATGAACAAACCTGATACAAGTCCAGCTCTATGGTGCCGCTGTCATGAGCATCAATCTTCTTAAATATTTCTGGATAACACAAAATATGGTGGTTACTAGGTGTGAGTCTCATTCACACCCAACAAATATGTGGCCCAAAATTTGATATTTGGTGCATTGTCTTTCTATAATTGGAAGAATACCGGTGTCTTTCTATAATTAGAAGAATACAATTGTCTTCCCATAATTGGAAGAGTAGTCTTTCTATAATTGGACGAATAGTCTTTCTATAATTGGACGAACATGATTATTTTTTTCTTGAAGGGAGCTGAGTCAGTGGAGTTGGCTTTGGTTCGACACATCGCTTGGAAAGTAAACCTTAATGTCTTCTATTCATTAATGAACTGGTGGGCAAATATTTCCCGACCTGAATTGAGGTAAACATTTACTTGTTTATAGGTGCGAAAATGTCCCTGTGCAAATAACATTCTTCTGAGCCCAATGAAAGAAGCCAGTGATCTGCCTGAATGGCTGGTGCTGCAAAATACATTCATTTCTAAGAGACAGATGTATCTTTCATGGAGTCCTAAAAAGACTACATTTTTTTCTTTCACTCAACTCATCCTAGACTGGCATAGTTAATCATGGCCACATCTTTCCTCTTGTAATTTAAACTTTTACCAGTATAATTAAAACGGAACTTTTCCTTCCAATCCTTCAAGAAAAGGTCAATTTAACATTGAAATCCCTCTTCAATTCACATGTAAGCAGCCGAAGGCGTAGTTAGTTAGGAAACAACTCACTGAACATCATCTCCAGGCGCATGATGCAGGCCACAAAGTTATCGAAGTCCACGGTCATGTCTGGCTCAGAGTACCTAGACACCAGCATCTGGTAGATGGAGTTGTTCAGAGTAAACCCTGTAGGAAATACAGGAGATAGTTAACGTAGTATTTAAACCCCACGTCTGGTAGACTTTTATGTTTACACATTCTGCCACCTGATGTAGCCTGAGTCAGCATGTTGGTGACCTTACATTAAACATTTACTATTTAGTCAGGCTAAATTGCCTGCCTGTATTTTTGTGTTTGTTTGTTGCCTCTCTCTCTCTCTCTCTCTCTCTCTCTCTCTCTCTCTCTCTCTCTCTCTCTCTCTCTCTCTCTCTCTCTCTCTCTCTCTCTCTCTCTCTCTCTCTCTCTCTCTCTCTCTCTCTCTCTCTCTCTCTCTCTCTCTCTCTCTCTCTCTCTCTCTCTCTCTCTCTCTCTCTCTCTCTCTCTCTCTCTCTCTCTCTCTCTCTCTCTCTCTCTCTCTCTCTCTCTCTCTCTCTCTCTCTCTCTCTCTCTCTCTCTCTCTCTCTCTCTCTCTCTCTCTCTCTCTCTCTCTCTCTCTCTCTCTCTCTCTCTCTCTCTCTCTCTCTCTCTCTCTCTCTCTCTCTCTCTCTCGTTAACGACTGCAGATTTGTCTTTGGCCTGTGGCATAAATTCACTTCCTTGTGCCTCTTCATGGAGGCTAACTAAAGGTTGAGGGGTTATCTGTTACCTCTGCTCCATCATTATATTTTACCTCTGGGCTATTCAAACTCAACGTTCAACCCCCAACACAGAAGACCTGTCAAAAAACGAATGCTGTGGAGTAGATCATCATACCGGCCCTTAGGGACTCCATTCAAACTTAACCTTTAAAGAACATGCTATTTGGCGTTCTTCTACCTCCAGTGACCTTGACATTGAGGAATACATTGGTTCTATAATTGTTGGCTGTTCATGAACATAAAAAAATCCAGTAAGCACACAATTAATGTCTCAGGACATAGTTATAGTTTACCAACACCTCGGTTTGGTAAAAACACAGATTTGTTTCAACCAGCATTTTTAAACTTTCAATTTTTTAATTTCAAACAGCATCTGAGCCTCAAGTGTTTCCAAGATGCTCACCTGCTTCTTTGAAAGCCATTCTCATCTCAGGAGTGCTCATGGTGCCTGACTTATCCATGTCATTCTTCTTATATATCCCCTGCAAGAACACACGCACGCACGCACACATTATTACAGTGCTACTCCAGAATGAAACTCAGCTCACCCTGGTTTCAGGCCAAGCCTGGCTGACAACTCCCAGCTTACTAAGTAATAATCGTGACTCACACACACGGTTGATGTGTCATGAATGAACATCTTTCAAATCAAACTGTGCTCTCTCATATCTCCACTGGTTTGCTTAAGTTGGACTTAACTTCACCTGAGCTCATGACCTTGATGCGGGAGGAAGCTGTTTTTACCTCGGCCTTTATTCGGGTTTAGTGACGGAATAGTAGAAAAAAAAATATAGAAATCCGAAGTAAAATGCTAAAACCAACAACGCATGTAGCCAATTTATCAAAATTGCTAGCTGGGTATGAAAAAAGTTTACTTGAGTTCGCATCTGCACATTTGCTGTAACGTTAAGAGTGAATGTGAGTAGTTTCAAGTAGTACTCGAGCTCAGTATAGAGCTGTCTAACCTCACAACATCCTAGTACAGCCACTGCAGTCTTATTCAGTGGAACTACGTCTAGAAGACGTTTGACAGAACTTATGGATACCAGCAAACTTCTACAACATCCTACTTTTATGTAGTGGCATCATTTCTATATGTGGAATGTGTCAGGACTTACCAGATACCTCTGCACCTTCTTCCAGAGGGTAGCAAACTCCCCCAGTCCCAGCTTTCCATTGCCACTGTCCTGCTGTCTGGTTAAAGCTGACATGTTTTAAAACAATACCTATACTGACTACTTATAACAACCTCACTGTGCAATTTTACACAGCATTATTTTCAAAAATAGTAAGCAGAAATGTGCAGTGTGGCTTGTATATGAGTGTTGGGGTTAGATGACCAATTAGATTAGTTTTGAATTGACTTCAACAGCCGGGGTGTCTGAGTAACATTTACGTGATTTGTGTCTTGAAAAGCCCTAAATATATTATTATTATTAAGGACTTGCCACTGGATGTCATTAAAATGTGGCATTGCACTAAACGACACTGTCCGCCAAGCAGTTAAGGCTAGATCATGAGCAGATGATTTGACTAACGATGGATGATTGGTGAAATTGAATGGCATCTAAATCCTGGCTCCAAGTCAATCGATAGAAGAAAAACAAACGTTTTAAATCCTTCATTTGCTGAAAGGAACGCTCAGCTCGGAAACCCATTGAAGCAAAACTGCTGATATTAATTAAGTAAAACTTATATTCTGTGACCCCAATACATTATAAGGGGAAAAAGGAGACAAGGATACGTCCATTAGATTCACCATGATCCTGCATGTGTCTTGGCTGAAGCCATCAGTCTTGATGTCCGTCCCTGTGAACAAACAGTTGTTCAGCTGCGAATGTTTTCAAACCTAATCGGACACACTCTCTGACATGTTTCAGTCAAAACCCAACTTACGTTTGGCAATAATCTTATTCATAATAGTTTTCAACTCCACTGCGGAGATCTCCATGTCCTGCAAAAAAAAAAGAAAAAAAAAAAAAAAAAAGAAAAGAAAAGCTTATGAAACAAAATTCATTCATATCACCATCACATAACATAACATTCGCTAGCCACTGACAGTCTGAATGTACGGAGCCCCTAAAAGGCCATTCAAAAAGAACTATCTCGTGCACACCAGATAGTATCTAGTGAGCATGACATACTATCTGGTGCGCACGAGTTGAGATAGTATGTCGTGCTCACTAGATACTATCTGGTGCGCAAGAGATCGTTTTTTTTTTCAATGGTCCTTTAGGCTCCATATGAATGTGATTGAGGTCAGATGTTAGAATTATAGTGGCATGACGATGAGGAAAAGGCTAGGTGCCTTCTAAACAGCTCTTTTGTCAGACTGAGTATTGGTTGTACTCACATCTCCTGCCAGCTTGGCAAACAATCCTCTGAATCCAGCGTCCACTTCCCCTTCTTCAACGTGGTCCTAAGAGAGGATCCAACAAAGCAACAGATCGTTATACGTTTTAAAATCGGAGCCTCATTTGCCCAGAAGCTGGGCCGTCAACATCGGAAATAAACAGCCATGTTACTATAGCAACAGCCTACGTCCCACAATGGTCACTGCTACGTGGGAACTAAATATTAGCGTTGCCACCTTGCCGTGCAGAAAAAGCTAAATAATATATATATATATATATATATATATATATATATATATATATATATATATATATATATATATATATATATATATATATATATATATATATATATATATATAAAAATTATTTTTATTGGCTTAACCACATTTTTAATACATAATAAATCATAATGTTTGATTGACCTAAATTCAGGCTGTGCATACGTTTTCCAACTGTAACCTGCTGGTGAAACATTTAAGTCAGAGCAGAGTGGCTTCTTAACATTGAAGTCAGAGCAGAGTGGCTTCTTAAGGTTGGTTTCTAAAGCACTTGATGTTGGATTATGGCTCAATAGATAAAATAACACGGTATCCTGTGCATTTAAAAAAGGGACTGAGAATGGAGAGGAACACTTACATCCTCCAGCTCCGCCTTCACCGGATCATCACAGGGCCTAAAGCACAGGAGACAAGGGGGGGGGTACTGTTAGGTGGTTCTGTTCACATTTGTTTTTGTGTACGCATGAAATGAATGCCAGAGAAAGAGACACACACACACACACACGCGCTCACAGCTTCAAATACACACAGAGAAGAACATCAGTCCAGATCTTTACACTGTCTCGTGCTGCTTCTCAGAGAAGACCCGGATGCAGAAGTCTGCATTGAGGTGGGGCTCGAAGGTGGAGGGGACGATGAGGTACTCCCCAGGGGGCAGTTTGAAGCGAGTGCTGACCTCCCGCAGGTTGATGAAGGTTTCAGAGCGCGCCTTCTGGCCGTGGCTCAAGAAGAAGTTCTTATCCAAGTGGACGTCCCTCTGCCCGTGGAACTGATGGGCAGGCCGAGTAGCCAATCAGAGAGGAGAATGGACACATTCGAAAAGGAGGTTTAGGACATAACTCCTTCACATGTGCAACTATATCTGATTGTGGATATCTGTGCATGTGTGGAGTGTATTTAGGCCAATTCTCTTTTGGGCCTTTTCTATTAACATGGATGTTGCACTTAATGTTGAACTGTTCTGAGCATTTCGACCAACAATAAATTGGTTCAGAACCGGAAAAGTTGGTTCCTAGCTGGAACCGAAAAAAAGCAGGTTGCTAATTTGGTGGGAAAAGGCCTTTAAGTGACAGTCAAGGAGCTGATCAAAGAATAAGAGAGAGATAGGGTTTGTGTCTGTGCTGACAGAAAGAGCATAAAGTGTGTGTGTGTGTGTGTGTGTGTTTTACCCGCTCTGTTGACCTCTGAATTTAACCTACAAATGTTGGCGTAGGTTGTTTTCTCACCTGTGGTGGAACCTATCAAAAATATATAGATATATTAAAACATTATTATATTAATACAACACTTTTATCCATAACACTTTACAAAATAATGAGTTATTAGTACAGTTTTAGTTCTTTCCAGTCAGCAAATTACACTTTAACAGGTGGACCCCTCCCCCCCACATGAGACTAGCTCCTGGCCATTGATGGTGATCCCCTGTTCTGCCCTCACCTCGTAGATGGCAAAGCCAATGGTGTGCATGTCCTCCCCTGCTTTCCTCATCTGACGGCGGTTCTTCTGGATGAGTCCCACCAGGAAACTGCAGCCCACCTCATTATCATCTGGGTCATCATCCTCCTCGTCCAGCTTGATCACAAACTGGGGGTTGGTCCAGAACGTATCTGTGGGGTTCATCAACCAGAAAGATGTTAGCTCGAGTCTTTTACAAATTCAGTGATTTACCAGGGATAGATATTATATAATTTAGATGATAGATGACTCACAGGGTACAGCCCATTCAATATTAATTTTATATAATTTATATGGTAGATGACTCACAGGGGTCGTTCCTATCAATATTAATATTATATAATTGATATGACTGATTAATTCATATTATACAATTGATATGATTGATGACTCACAGGGGTTGTTCCTGCACCCCCCGGCGGTGGAACCCCTTCTCCAGCTGCCGTCGTATTTGCACACACTCCAGTGCTTCAGCGAGTCGTCCGTCAGCGTGTCAGGGGTCAGAGTGCAGATCTCGATGCGAGAGTAGTGTCTCAGGAAGTCCGTGAAAGACATCCTAGTGAGAACAAAAACATAACCCGAGAGTGTATCAAAGGACGTCCTAGTGAAAACAAAAACACAACCAGAGAGAGTGTATTAAAGGATGTTCTATTGATAACAAGAGCACAACCAGAGAGAGTCTATTAAAGGATGTTCTATTGATAAGAGCACAACCGGAGAGAGTGTATTAAAGGATGTTCTATTGATAACAAGAACACAACCAGAGAGAGTGTATTAAAGGATGTTCTATTGATAACAAGAACACAACCAGAGAGAGTGTATTAAAGGATGTTCTATTGATAACAAGAACACAACCAGAGAGAGTGTATTAAAGGATGTTCTATTGATAACAAGAACACAACCAGAGAGAGTGTATTAAAGGATGTTCTATTGATAACAAGAACACAACCAGAGAGAGTGTATTCAAGGATGTTCTATTAATAACAAGAACACAACCAGAGAGAGTGTATTAAAGGATGTTCTATTGATAACAAGAACACAACCAGAGAGAGTGTATTCAAGGATGTTCTATTGATAACAAGAACACAACCAGAGAGAGTGTATTAAAGGATGTTCTATTGATAACAAGAACACAACCAGAGAGAGTGTATTAAAGGATGTTCTATTGATAACAAGAACACAACCAGAGAGAGTGTATTAAAGGATGTTCTATTAATAACAAGAACACAACCAGAGAGAGTCTATTAAAGGATGTTCTATTGATAACAAGAACACAACAACCAGAGAGAGTGTATTCAAGAGTTTGAAGTGCAAACACGTAATGTGTTTGGTTTTCAAACATCCAATCAACAAATTGGCGTTGTATTAGTATTAGCACTGGGTGGAAGACAGAGGAAAGGGAGGAGAGAGAAGAGGGAGGAGAGAGGAGTCAACATCTGGAGGGAGTGTGTGAAATACACCGTAGAGATCGAGGAGGCTGGAGGCGGAGGCTGTGGCCACCAAACAGCATTGCTGACGTTTGAACAGGTGTGTTTCTGTCAACAGTAAAGCAATAAGAGAGGGCGCCGAGTGGGCTCACCGGGTTAAGGCGCAGTCAAGGCTAGTCCTTAACGCAGCGGCCTGGGTTCCAATCCAACCTGGGCCCTATACTGCATGTCTTCCCACATTTCCTGTCCATCCACTGTTCTGTCTACAATAAAAGCGAAAATGCCTCCCAAAAATAAATATAATAATAATAATAATAATAATAATAAAATAGGAGAGACACTATTTCCTAAGCCTGAAGTTTGTGGCATATGAAACTGTAATAATAAATACTAAGGCACTTAAGGTGTGTGTGTGTGTGTGTGTGTGTGTGAGTGAGTGAGAGTCCGTTTACCCCGAGGGGTAAAAACACACCATGTAGGTTGAACCATATAATCAAAGAGCTGTCCAATTAAACCGGTTACAAACTCACCAGACCTGTTGGGATGGGAGTGCTTGACAATCCTTGTTTGAATAGCTTTCAAGGAACAACTAACTAATGCTTTGATTTGCCACATAGCCAGCTGCTCCCTTTCAGATCTCCCTGCTAATGTGTGTAGTTGTATGGTTTTCACAGAGACATGATGTATAGTTGTATGGTTTTCACAGACATGATGTGTAGTTGTATGGTTTTCACAGAGACATGATGTGTAGTTGTATGTATAGAACGATGGGCTTCTGCTGAACGGAGGGAAATGATACAGAAAAGAGGTAATGTTCGTTACCGGTATGGCGTAAAATACGTTTCTCAAGGAGTTGGTTTGAAGCAGAAAAAAAACTGTATTTGAAAGAAATATTCAAAGCTGTTTGTGAAGAAAAAAATTCAGTTCAAATCCATACACACCCATTGTCTCCAAAAAATGTAAAACAATGAAAACATTGTCCTGAAACATTCCACTTTATGTTCCAAAGTCGTCGTCTTACCAGAACTCTCCATCCTCTGGACTTGCATTCTTGCGTTCGGAGGCATCCACAGAATTCCACTCTCCTGAGCTACAGAGAGAAAAAGGACAGACTATTAACGAAATTGAAACACAAATTCCTACCGTAAACAATCCCGCTGGTATGACCAAGTAGAAATAGGTCGTTCAATCCTTCCAATCCATAATGTATCTTGTTGTAGTTCATCTTAATTGAGTTAATTTTACTAACACCCTATTAGATAAGGTCCTCCCAATCAACTCAAGACTGGGGCCATGGTAACAAACCAAGGCTAGTAACCATAGTAACATTAACATGTCGGCTTACTTGTCGCTCTTAAAACAATGTTTCACCAGGGCAAATACCCACAATGCCTATGGCTACTTCTACTGGAGATGAAAAGCATTATGAACGCTTAGCCCCTTCCAGGAGTACAGGTCAGCGTAACGGCTGTAGGGGGTTTCCTACCTGTCGCTCCAGGGGCCGGTCCACTCCACCTGACCCCAGGGGTTCCTCATCCGGACCAGCTTCTGTTTCCCGCCCCGGTAGTTCACCTGAGGACACATTGATGGCAAACATTGATCTCATGTTGATACTAGTCAACAACAGCTGTCGCATGCTGGGTACAAAGAGCGAGGCGCATCGGTCGGAGTTTCAGTTTGTTGTATTTATTTCCCTTGCTGTCATTGTCTGTCCACAACAACCAAATAAAAGATTCACCCACAAACAAGCGATTCATATTTCTAGAGAACAACCTACAGTAGTCTCTGGTTAGAACAATTTCCTATGACCTTCCCTGGTAATGTATATTAGATCAGGGAAAACAAATACCATGTGAAAAAAAGAGAATGCTTTACCTCAGTGGCTCCTGTCAGGGAGTAAGCATGACCTTTGACCAGCTTCTGAGTGGTGATGGCCTCAGAATCAGCGGCACTGGTGATCTGCACCAACAGAAAAACACTATGAAACACACTTCAGATGCATCTCTCAATTATCAGAGGAACTATTAAAATGGTCCAAAACATGACTACCTTCAGTAAAGGGGCTAAAGTTTGATCTCAACATTGGTAACAAGATAACACGAACGAGTTTGCTCAAATATTTGCAGGGACACTTCTGTCCTCCTTTGACCTACAGTGTAAGAGAATATGGTGTGGATACATACTGCAACATCTGCTGTGTATTCGGGTGTGTCTGTGACTAACCAGTCAAACCTCTCTACTTTATGATCGCTGACTCATAACTAGCTAGCCTGCTGTCAGAAGCAACAAGACAAACGTTTTCAGACGACGATTATTTTTTTCTTTGTCTGGGATCACAACATATAATGAATCACAGTACGCTATGTTGTGTTATCCTCCATTTCACAAATGTATAACTAATGCTAACTTGTCCAGCTGTTACATATTTATAGCTATTGCCCAGAAGTCAATCTCTTTCCCTGCTTTCCTGTGACTTCCTAGCGAGTTATATTAGTCTTTATCTCTTGAGCCTTGAGAAGTTACAACGTTAACAGCTATGTTCAATGTACACATCATTAAAAAAAATACACCTCACTGATCTGACTGGTCAACAGAAATTGTGTACTGGTAAATTGTGGACTGGTAAACTGTGTACTGGTAAATTGCAATAGGCTTGTCTGTCCTACTCCTATTCAGTTGTCTGCACTTTACGGTGAAGCTAACCAACTTGTTGCCAATGGCGACAAACTAAACCAGACAGCTTCCTGTTTCCCATTGGATTTGGGGCTGATAAAGAAAAAGACAAAGGGAGCGAAACTAATTGCAGTGATTCATTCATCTTGTGAAACCTTTTGAAACAGACGTAGGAACTGAATCTACAGCAATAGTGGTGACAGCCCTCGTCGATTGAAACTTATGTCTATGGAGCAGCCGAGGGGGGCCCCAGCCTCCAGACAGAGGTACTGAATCTACAGTGCTAGCAGTGACTCCCCCTTATAATAACCTCTGCATGCTTCTGTGACTTACGTCTATGGAGCAGCCGAGGAGGGCCCCAGCCTCCAGGGCCTTCTTGATGATCAGGAACATGTTGTCTGGAGCTTTCTTCAGGTCGTACTGCTCGGCGATGCCCCCAGTGAAGTCCTCAAAGCCCTCGGTGGTGGAGCCCCCAGACAGGGCCTCGTAGCAGCCGTTAGCTCTACACACACACGCACACGCGCACACGCACACAGAGAGTTGGCAGGATACATGCATTTTACTGCTTCAGGGTGTGTGTGTCAGTCAAAAGTATGGGTGAACCTGATCAGTCCGACACCTGTGTGTGTGTTCTGTACAGAGGGAACACTCACCTACACAGTAAGGACACTGATGCTATCATGCTGTTATTTTACAGATTTGATTTTTATTCTTATTGTAAAGCACCTTTTAACCCTGTTTTGAAAGGTGCTAAATACGTTTTTTATTATTATTATAATTATAATCATCATCATCCTTTCCGTTTCATCGGCTTGTTTTCACGACTCACTTGGCGTAGGCCTTCTCCAGCAGGGCGCTCCAGAACTCAGTTCCCTCGGCAGAGTGCACAAACATGAGCTCCCCATCTTTGACGGGCAGCCGGTCGTCAATGACGACGTCCACCCACTCCCCGTACTGCCAGAACTGTGGAGAGAGCGGCACAGAGAAGCAGCTGAGCAGGACGTGTTGGGCTCACGGCGGGAGGCGTTTGTTGTGGTTGTTCAGGTTGTTGTGGTTGGATTGGCAAAATAAAACCCATATCTTTGTTTTGCCGTCACGCATCGTGTAGCTGCTAAGCATGGGAGAGAGGAGCCGACGTCGATACAACCACACACTGTGCCAAACTACTCTGCCAGCTCCTCTTTAGCAGTGCCAGACTGGTTTCAGTCGAATCAAACCCACATCAACATTTAAAGGAAACACCTTTTTTTTTCGCCGTTGTTTGTCAAAACAAAGACAGTTGAATAAACAATGCAGCAGCACGTACATCCTAAAACATTCACAGTACTGACTCACAATAAGGGAGCAACACCCTTCCGACATCACCTTCTTAGCTTTACCTGGAAGTGGAAGATGCCAGCGTAATTGTCGCCAAAGCCCTGCCCACTGGGTACCACCCTGGCCAAGACGTCTTCGTTGAGCGTCAGCGAGGCAATGGCCGCCAGCAGCCAACAGTCACCTGGGGACACAGAGAAATACGTACAAGATTAGACTTCATACATCTCAGTTACTGAAAGGGTTAAAGGCGTTGTAGTAAGGCAATGAATAAATATAATTTTGTTTTGTTGTAGAGGAATGCACAGAAAGATAAACCACAATAGCTGTGATAAACGTCAGTTGGTACATGGCGAATAAAAGAAGATAATGTTGTTTGAAACTCTTTGATCCCCTTCAGATTTCAAAATGAAGGACTTCATTGAAATGTAATTAAAAAGAGACAAACAAAAGACAATTAACATCTAGTTCGATAATAAAGGATTGATGAGTAATGATATATATACACTGCTCAAAAAAATTGAAGGAACACTTTGAAACCACATCATATCTCAATGGGGGAAAAAAATCATGCTGGATATCTATACTGATATGGACTGGGTAATGGGTGAGGAACGAAAGGATGCCACATTGTTTGATGGAAATGAAAATGATCAACCTACAGAGGGCTGAATTCAAAGACACCCCGAAAATCAAAGTAAAAAAATGATGCGGCAGGCTAGTCCATTTTGCTGAAATTCCATTGCAGCAACTCAAAATGGTACTCAGTACTGTGTATTGCCCCCACGTGCTTGTATGCATGCCTGACAATGTCGGGGAATGTTCCTAATGAGACGACGGATGGTGTCCTGGGGTGTCTCCTCCCAGATCTGGAACAGGGCATCACTGAGCTCCTAGACAGTCTGAGGTGCAACCTGGCGGCATCGGATGGACCGAAACATGTCCCAGAGGTGTTCTATTGGATTTAGGTCAGGCGAGCTTGGGGGCCAGTCAATGGCATCAATTCCTTCATCCTCCAGGAACTGCCTGCATACTTTCGCCACATGAGGCCGGGCATTGTCGTGCACCAGGAGGAACCCAGGGCCCACTGCACCAGCGTAGGGGCTGACAATGGGTCCAAGGATTTCATCCCGATACCTAATGGCAGTCAGGGTGCCGTTGTCTAGCCTGTAGAGCTCTGTGCGTCCCTCCATGGATATGCCTCCCCAGACCATCATGGACCCACCACCAAACCGGTCATGCTGAACGATGTTACAGGCAGCGTAACGTTCTCCACAGCTTCTCCAGACTCTTTCACGTCTGTCACGTGCTCAGAGTGAACCTGCCCTTATCTGTGAAAAGCACAGGGTGCCAGTGGCGGACCTGCCAAATCTAGTGTTCTATGGCAAATGCCAATCGAGCTCCACGGTGCCGGGCAGTGAGCACAGGGCCCACTAGAGGACGTCAGGCCCTCAGGCCACCCTCATGAAGTCTGTTTCTGATTGTTTGGTCAGAGACATTCACACCAGTGGCCTGCAGGCGGTCATTTTGTAGGGCCCTTCCTGTTCCTCCATGCACAAAGGAGCAGATACCGGTCCTGCTGATGGGTTAAGGACCTTCTACGGCCCTGTCCAGCTCTCCTAGAGTAACTGCCGGTCTCCTGGAATCTCCTCCATACTCTTGAGACTGTGCTGGGACACACAGCAAACCTTCTGGCAATGGCACGTATTGATGTGCCATCCTGGAGGAGTTGGACTGCCTGTGCAGCCTCTGTGGGGTCCAGGTATCGCCTCATGCTACCAGTAGTGACACTTACCCTAGCCAAATGCAAAACTAGTGAAAAACAGTCAGAAAAGATGAGGAGGGAAACAATTTCAGTGGCCTCTACCTGGAAAACCATTCCTGTTTTGGGGCTCATCTCATTGTTGCCTCTCTAGTGCACCTGTTGTCAATTTCATTAACACCAAAGCAGCTGAAACTGATTAACAACCCCCTCTGCTACTTAACTGACCAGATCAATAGCCCAGAAGATTAATTTACTTCATGCAATACTCTTGATTAAAAAGTGTTCCTTTAATTTTTTGGAGCAGTGTGTGTGTGTGTGTGTGTATATGTGTGTGTGTGTGTGTATATATATATATATATATATATATATATATATATATATATATATATATATATATATATATATATATATATATATATATATATATATATATATATATATATATATATATATATATATATATATATATATATATATATATATATATATATATATATATATATATATATATATATATATATATATATATATATATATATATATATATATATATATATATATATATATATATATATATATATATATATATATATATATATATATATATATATATATATATATATATATAATATATATATATATATATATATATATATATATATATATATATATATATATATATAGTCTACATCAAACCCTCTACAGCCATGACCACTGAGAACCACTGCCACTGAGAACTGACACCATGAACACACACCCATTCATATTCAGAGTAATGTCCGACCTCGTACACATTAAATGTGCGCACACACACACACACGTATTATTGCGTATGTAACTGGCGGTGAGTAAACCACAGCCTGATTCACAATTTTATTGTATATATTGTATATACAATACAATATAATATATTCAATTGTATTGTATTGTGTATATATATATATATATATATATATATATATATATATATATATATATATATATATATATATATATATATATATATATATATATATATATATATATGTAAAAAGCATTTATTTTAAACAAAAACTAAGTAAACTTGCATAGACGTTGTGCCACCAAAACTTTCTTGCAGCATATAAAAGCCAGTTAATTCTTTATAAATCGCCTGCTTATACAACACATTTAGAGTGAGACTGTGGTAGCATTCAAAGAAGACAAAGGGGAACATTGCGGTTGATTTACCCCGGCACGCAGGTCTGTGAGTCACTTGCCCCAGAGATACAAAAAAGCAAGACGCTTCCTCCTATTCTCCAATAAGTACACAGTATACTTTAATGTGACATACTGAGCATATGTTTTTGTGAGTACTTCTGTTCGTTTCAGTCAGGAAGAGAAAATGACAGAGGAAGAGTGAAAGAAACACATACTGTGAAAGAGAAAAACAAGAGAGAGAGAGAGAAGGGGGGACACAGACTGTACAGTGAAAGAGAAAGAGAGAAGGGGTACATAGATTGTACAGTGAAAGAGAAAGAGAAAAATAGAGAGAGAGAGAGAGAGAGAGAGGGGGGGGGGGGGGCAAACACTGTACAGAAAAAGAGAAAAGAGAGAGAGAGCGAGAAAGAGAGAGAGAGCAAGAGAGAGAGAGAGAGAAAGAGAGAGAGAAGGTGACACACAGACTGTACAGTGAAGGAGAAAAAAAAGAGAGCGGGGAGACACACTGGTTGGATGGCAAGGCCAGTGTGTCAAACTTATTCTGTCAGAGAAGAATTTACAATCTTTCCTGGACATGACATGTCCTCACCACACTCTGCCAACAGAGCAGCAGCTCATTATGGTGGCCTTGAAGCGCGATGTAAACAATGGGCCAGCCCATTCCTGGATTCAGAGCTTATAGGATCATATTTCAGCTGAATACTTTTAGAAGGGAGGGCAGTGTGTCTTTGGTAATTAAACCCTGAGAGAAAGAAACATAGCCCTATCATCTTGAGTACATTATGTCTTTGCCTTGAGAAAGTTTCTGTGGTGTACACACAGCAGTTACTCTACAGGGGAAGAGTTTGGAGGCGCCAGTGAGGGCCGGGCCCGCTGGCTAGAGAGAACGCGAGGGAGCTAAGATGGCCTTACTGTGAGGGGAACATTGAACGCAGCTGAGCTTACCCAGAGCGCCTTGGCAAATATCCGTTCTTGAAGCCCCTCCAACTATAAACTGGGGCCTGGAGCACAATTCCTGCAAGGAGAGGACACAAACAGCCTAGGCTTTAAAACACATCTACGTTAGACTGAATCGTTGAATAATAGCGTAAATAGTACTAATGCGTTATTGGGTGTAGGGTATTCTCATAGACACTGCACTTTGCAGATTCATCCCAGGAGTAACAACCAATTATGTTTAAAATCAATCCTGCCTTAAACAATGTTTATAAACAGATTTTATGGTGTGCGATGATCCTCCACATTCAAGCAAAAGAGGGCTTGATCTCAAAACAGCCCTTTACTGCTGCTCACTCGGGTCTCTGTGTAATTCTACGGACACGCCTCTCCAGTTTGCTCGCATCTTGTGAGTTTTTTAAAGGCCGTCTATAGATGTGATAAACGAATCGTATATACAATATTGATATTAAACAAAGGACAAAGTCTCACCCCTGGTCTTTTCCATTGCACTCCTCGCACTTTGTACGAGCTGGCTCCTAGCTCTTTAAACCCCAAAGATTCGGGTGCGGCAGGAAAGGTTGGATCCGTAAAAAGTTTACCACTTTGTAAGCACTGCGCCCGAATCACTTCAAAATCCTGGTTAAGATGTTTTGTGGCATTAGCATTGGTGCCAAATCCCGCTGCCAGTGCCCTCTTTTTGGCCAACGTAGATGCTACTCCGGCCATAATTAGGCTAGGTGTTGAAGCCTACTACCTTAGCTTAAAACCTCAAAAAATCCGCGATCGGACAGATATGTCAGTCGCAAGGAAACTTTTTTAATTGTGATTCTCCGCCCTGAACTGTACAGGCGTGGCTTGATGCAAGTTACTGCGTGTTTGATTATCAACCAGTCTCAACAAGAGGTAAGTCTCAAAACACGGCATCCTTTAAGTTAACATTAATTAAACAATTTTACTAACCTATTTGCTTATTTCTGCATTTCTTAAAAAACCTGCTCTCCTAAAGAATTTTGCGTAGCTTATTTTGAAACCTTGGCCAAACACAGACCGGACCAAACGTCATCATTTCATTATTATTTTCCAAGCCCAAAACATTTTGTCATTTGTTTTTGCGTCCTTAAAGAAGGTTGCATGTCGACTCAAGGCAGTCTAATCTAATCTCACCAAGGCCTAATAGATTGCACATTGGCCTAACCTAACCTATGGCAGCTAATGAACATTTAGGAAAATGTGTCCGTTGATAAGTTTTCTTTTCTTAGAATGTTCAACATGATCAAGATGATTTAATTAATGATTTGCCAGTAGGTGGTGTATTTGACCAACATTCTAAATTTGAATCAGTGTTCGCTAACCACAAGCCTTGTTGAAGATGTTAATTAAAGTAGGTCTAGCTGAGACAGGAAAAATAAAAGTAATGTGCTTTAAAATAAATGTATGTTAAATGAATGGGCATTTTGAGTTTGTATTGACAAACAGCCAGTAGGCCTAGTTGGTGAGCTCTTTCATGACTAAGCGATGGACCCGAGTAGATGCCAAATGAAAACGAATAGGCAGGACAATTTTTTTATTTATTTTTTTATCTTGCAAGCTAAGTTGAAACATGAGAAATAGCATATTTAAGTATGCCAAAGTCTAAATGAAATAGGCCAAAGCATGCACTATTTGAATTTGTCTTGAAATGATTAACATTGATTTAGTTGAACTTACAGTATTAGAAAACTTCAAATATCCATACTAAACAAACTTGCTAGTATAGTTACTGAACTTGTCTGAAGCAGTAGCTCACATATATCAGATTGCAGAGTTCCATTGTCAGCAATGCTGTTTGTTGCAGCAGATGAGGCGTTGGTGTTGGAAGGGCACGCTTTTATGTGATGTGATGTGATCGAATGTTTTGTTATTTTTGATGGAAACTCTGATTCTGCAAAACATAGCTTACACGGTGGAAAATGCTGAATAGCAGAAGACACAAACATGGTCTGTCTGTCTTTAAATTTTTTTTTGCCTCAATCAAGACAAACACAACAAACTTTATTGAAGATATTGAACTAAACAACAAAAGTGCCATGTTCAGGGGTCCTATACTGCATGTCATCCCCTCTCTCTCAAGCCTTTCCTGTCAACCGACTGTCCCTCTTTTAAAGCGCAAAAAATGCCCTCCAAAACATCTTTTAAAAAATAAATGCCATGTTCAGTCAGGCTTGCTTGGGCCTTAAGGGCCCCTTTGTAACTGGAGAGAAGCGTGGGCCCGGGCAGCCGGGCCCCTCTGTCCCCCCCCCCCCCCCCCCCCCCCCCCGCCCCCCCCGCCGCCCCCCTCCCCTTCAGCTCCGCCACTGCCTATACACCAGTTTAGACGTGCAAGAAGAGACCTCTCTATGTCTTGGGCTACACTGTCATTTTAGAGATTGCATTTGTGTCAGGTGACACTTTTGTGTACAGGGTAACTCTGGTGTAAATTGAAACTTGATTGATAACAAAACCTTCACTCAATTGGGACTTAAAGTTGTTAAAGTTTTTCATTACGAGAAACTAGCTTAGCTTACCTCATGTGGTCATACAATTCGACATTGTGGCAAGAATAGTTTCACCAATAATTTTACCATTCAGTTTGGTAAACATGAATAATTTGCAATCAGTGACACCTCAATAGGTTCAGCACACTCTGGAGTTCTTCTTCGTCTAGTTTCATGGCGGGTGGCAACCAGCGTGAAGGCGTGCGTTACACCAAGTGGTGTTACTAGGAAGTATGGTTTCTAGGAGTTTCTAGGAAGTCCAGGTGTGCATTAACTCCTCCCATTACACCTGCCCTCCTGCATGCAAAGCTTAGCCAGAGCACACAGCACTGCACACATCCATCTCAGATTCGCGGCAGCGCCACACAGATAACCGAACCAGTTCCACTATGTCCAGCATAGCGGCCCGTTTAGCCAGGAAGAAGGCTCAGGAGGAGGATGGCTTGGGGAGTAATGACAACGCCGTTCCCTTCAACAAGCAGGACTTCCAGACTCTGAGGAAGGAGTGTGAGGAGCGCCGGAGTCTCTTCTGTGACCCGACCTTCCCGGCTGACTGGAACTCCCTGGGCTACAACGAACTGGGACGCTACTCCTCAAAAACCCGGAACGTGGAGTGGAAGAGACCCAAGGTAAAAAGACTGGACAGGACATTGTGTTTTTGGAGAAGTAGACAGACTGATAAAACGAGAGGCAGAGAGAGAGAGGCAGAGAGAGAGAGAGAGAGAGAGAGAGAGGATGAGAGAGAGAGAGAGAGAGAGTGAGAGAGAGAGAGAGAGAGAGAGAGAGAGAGATGAGAGAGAGAGAGAAGAGAGAGAGAGAGAGAGAGAGAGAGAGAGAGAGAGAGAGAGAGAGAGAGCTGAGAGAGAGAGGAGATGAGATGAGAGAGAGAGAGAGAGAGAGAGAGGGGGGGGGGCACTGATAGGATGCAGGGCCAGTGCATGTCAAACTTATTCTGTCAGAGAAGAATTTACGAGAGAGAGAGAGAGAGAGAGAGAGAGAGGAGAGAGAGAGAGAGAGAGAGAGAGAGAGAGAGAGAGAGAGAGAGATGAAGAGAGAGACGAGAGAGAGAGAGAAGAGAGAGAGAGAGAGAGAGACTTGCAACAAACAAACACAAAAATACAGACAGGCAGGGCAATTTAGCCTGACTAAATAGTAAATGTTTAATGTAAGGTCACCAACATGCTGACTCAGGCTACATCAGGTGGCAGAATGTGTAAACATAAAAGTCTACCAGACCCAACGTGGATAAGGGGGTGTATTTGTTTTGCCATCCTTGCGTGGTTATATGTGTGTAACACTCCGGTTGCTTTGTTCCGCCACCACAGCAACCTACTCTGGAGGGTGTTGTGTGTGGTGTGTGTGTGTGTGTGTGTGTGTGTGTGGTGTGTGTGTATATATATGTGTGTGTGTGTGTGTGTGTGTGGTGTGTGGGGGGGGGGGGGATGCTTTGGTGCACAGGTGCTCTTAGCTGGTGGCAGTTACATTGTTCTCTCAGCTTTTCAACGTAAAAAAAAATGAACAATGAAGGGATCCGCTTTCTGAAACCCAAAACCACTGGCCATGTATTGTTTTGTTTGACTTTTTACGTTCTTGTAAATGCTTTGATAGTCTACTGAGGAAAAGAAGCAGCATGAATGTTTGGACAAAAATGTGTACATACATGTATTCAGTAGAGTTTGTCCTTTAAAAATCAACTCTGCTGTTTCACAGAAAAGTTGTGGTTGGGGTCAGTTTATTTTAAAGGAGTATTTGTTGACAGTTGGCCATCCTGTAGACCAAGGGAGTAGGGCACCATCAGCAAGTTGACATTCAACA
Source organism: Aplochiton taeniatus (assembly GCA_017639675.1). NCBI lineage: Eukaryota > Metazoa > Chordata > Actinopteri > Galaxiiformes > Galaxiidae > Aplochiton > Aplochiton taeniatus. The sequence continues at coordinate 33,941,196 of CM030174.1, read as the reverse complement.
GTTTTCTAAAACCAATTAAGGCATGGCGTCAAAGTAAAGTCAAATCTTCTTTTATAAAGTAATATTGTGTTAAATATTCACATAGTGCTTAAGATGCAAAACGTCACATCCAAAATATGCAAAATCAACAGTGTGACTTTTTCTGCAGTCCTGCAGACCATTATCTGTCGATCAAAATGCAAAACATACCGAATTAGTTTGCCATCCATGTCAGTCGGCCCCACTGTAAATATGCAATCAGAAGTACTGATTGTGAAGATGAATGTTAACTCAGTTATTTGATGCTGTATTGTACAGTCAGGAGACGTTGTGGTGATAACCATTCCATCCGCTTTTGTGATGATCAGTGGTCCAACTGTCTATTCACATGCAGCCTGTTTTGTCAAATGAGAAGCTTTTGTGATGATCAGTGGTCCAACTGTCTATTCACACGTAGTCTGTTTTGTCCCAATCAGGAACTGTGCTCAGACCCTCAGTTCATCGTGGGCGGAGCTTCTAGAACAGACATATGCCAAGGGGCACTGGGTGAGTTTGATATGTCCATGTTGTCATGTATATTCTGCTCACTGCTTAATGCTCAATGCTTGATGTAATACAGGACTGGGTGTGGACAAACATAAAAGCACTTCCCACTCAAAAACATTCATGTTGTTGAAATCTCTGTGTACATACTTGCCACATCTGGTTTGTTTGGAGCAGATCTGCTGAGTAAGTGCCTTAATATAGCAATTTCAAAAGTTTAAAAGTCTTACATTCTCCACACATTCTCTAATAATCATTGTCCTCCCTTCTATTTGTATTAAGTTACAAAGTTGTTCCCCCACGTTTAATGTTTTAAAGGATAGTTGACTCAGATGCTAAAACAATACATGTTGTTGTTAATGCGTTTCATTTAAATTAAGTACGTATATATGGAACAATTTCGGGTCGTAGTATCAATATAAGGGAAATTCGCATATTTTGCACTTGCATTTAAATTCACTGTACACCACAGCGACCATAGCCCAAGAAATGACCCTCTATGATGCAATAGAGGGTCGTTTTCTCAACTCGTGTGACACTCACTGTTTCATCCCGAAACAATAAATGAGGATACTATGACTAAAATACAGCATTGATACATTATGAAACAAAATGGATGAAGTATCACTTTGTCATAGCAAAACGCTGTATTATAACTAGGCTTTTACAGGCTTTTTATGTTTATTTATTGTTATCTCCTAGCCGTCTAAGCTAGGTTCAGAATTTCCAACAAAAAGTAGTTCAAAGCCAAACAATATTTTGTCAATGACTTTGATTCCCCCTGCCTTTATGCCAGAAGAATATGGTAGCAACTGTGGTAATTGGTCACACCCTAAGCCTTAGGTGATCTAATTCCAGCCCTGTATATATTATCATCATGTATATTTGAATGCGTGCGTGTGTTACTGTATTGTGCCTATAGTTTCCACTGCCCTTAGTCAACACCGGGTCACTGCTAGGGGTACTGATAGGGATGACAGAGAACAAGGTAGAGCTTTTTGGACCAAACTCCTAGGGAGGGTTGTTACCATAGCAGCATGTGAGTCACAATATCCTGTCTATTATCAGAGTATTCTATATATATATATACTATATATGTACTATATATACTATATATAGTCCAGAGTATTTTTGGTGCATTCCAGCAGTTTGGCCAGTGAATACACGGAAATAAAATGTTGATTTCAGATTAGTTATGGCAGATTAGTTATGGCAGATTAGTTATTGCACGCCTTTAAGGAAATAGTGCACTCAAATGTGATTGACAAGTTGTCTTTGAGAAATAGCAAGAGTGATAAGTTGAGAGCATGTAGGTGTGGTAATCTTTTAAAAGGGGGTATTTTAAGAGCACTGATATATTCACAGGTCCTTATAAATAAAGATGGCTAATGTGTACACACGTAAATAAGGCATGATTTTCTACCTGTACTGCCGTTGTTAATACATTTTAATGTAGGTGTAAATTGTATTGATCATCACAGGAGACTGCTGGCTGCTGGCTGCCATTGCATCTCTGACCCTGGACCAGGAGCTGTTAGCTCGAGTGGTTCCCCCGGATCAGAGCTTCGACCAAACATACGCTGGCATCTTTCACTTCCAGGTCAGTGTTTGAGTTGAACGATATCCTTGACATTGTTCAGCTTCAGTTTTGTCCAAGGGGCCAGTCTGTCACAGCATTTTTGACTCCCAGTTTAGTCTTTTCTTCAAATAGTTTGAACTATAGCTCTTGTTTCATCCCTCAACTAAAAAGTTGATATATTCCTGTAGCTGAAAACCAAAAGACAAAATTGGAGCAGAAAAACAATTTCAATATAACTTTTGGATGTCAAGTCAAGTCAAGTTGATTTATATTGCACATTTCATATGACAGGCATAAACTCAATGTGCTTGGATGTGGGGTGTATTTTCATAGTAACGACAACTGCTTTGTCCATTCCAACAGAGAAAGCGGAAACAAATGTTTTGAAGGTCCCAAACCAGGATGCAGAAATGAATCATATGTGACGTTCTTTTTGTTTTGTTTTTGCTCACAGTTCTGGCAGTATGGCGTGTGGGTTGACGTTGTCATTGACGACCGGCTTCCTACCAGGGAGGGAAAGTTGCTGTTTTTGCATTCGGCCGAGGGTACAGAGTTCTGGAGCGCCCTCCTGGAGAAGGCCTACGCCAAGTGAGTGGAAATCCAACCCTGAAACGCTAACCGATTGTGTTTCAGAGCTTTTAAACATGTATCCTGACACCTCGGATTATCCCTTACTTATACTGGTCTATACCTTTAAGTATATAACATTTTAACTTATTAAGTTAATTTATTTTGATTTCATTGCCGACATGTGGTTTTTTCACAACAATAGTCGGACTAGTTAGTGGAGCACATTCCTAAATTAATATTATTTTCCTCCCAAAGGCATAGCAGAAACATCTGAAATGACGGCATGCAATCTAGACGCTGGATAAAACATAGTAAGACCTGGCTGTAGAAATGGTCTGTTGAACAAACATAAGGAAATCCTGGTACAGTTAGCCACAGCCTGAAATGTCAACATATTTAAGGAGACTTATAATAACAGGTGAAACTAACCTGTGTTTCCTTGAAGTGTGGAAGCTGCTTACAAAGACAGCCTTGGTCTTGTAATTGTTTACTTTTCATTGAACTATTAACATTATCATTTATTGATCTATTTCTTTTGGTTTTATTTTTGGTAGTATAATTGGTGAACTATTTTCCTAGCTGAGTAGTTCAGGACGGTGTGAACTATATTACCTGACTAAACATCCACGGTGAAGGAAGAGACTCGGAATTACAAGCTTCTTAAAACCAGTAGGTAATATGATATACCGTCTGTTTGTGTGTTGACAGAGTTAATGGCTGCTACGAGGCCCTGGCTGGGGGCTCCACCATCGAGGGCTTTGAGGACTTTACCGGGGGCATCTCCGAGACCTACACCCTGAGCAAGGCTCCTCCGTCCCTGTTTAAAATCATACAGAAAGCTCTGGGAATGGGCTCCCTCCTGGGGTGCTCCATTGACGTAAGACGTAGCGTTTTTATTTATTTTTTTACTTTTTTATTTATTTTTTAAACAGTGAGGTGTTGTGTTGCAGTGGTAATTCATTGTTGTTGCATATAAAGTGCTCAACCCGTAAATGCTATATTTGTGTCTATGGCATCCGAGACTGAGCTGGTCTGTCACTTGTACTTTGCGCTAGATCACCAGTTCATACGACTCTGAGGCGGTAACTCCTCTGAAGCTGGTGAAGGGACATGCCTACTCCATCACTGGAGCAGAGGAGGTGAGGACAACACAGTGTGTTCATCCTATTGGTGTTATATCGCTATCATGTCAGGAGTGATTGGCATGGATTAGTCATCGGTCAAAGTAATACACATTTCCGTGTTTGTCTTATTCTTATTTCCCTGTTCTATATTTATGTAAAAAGGGGAGATTTTGAAAAGCGGGCACATAGGCAAATAAATGAATCATGCAAAATGCTAATATGTTTCCGTATATGTTATCATTTTATCATTGAACAAGCTTCAGGTAGGCTTAAACTCAAATAAAGAATGCCATCTAGATGAGGATACAACTTTGCATTACATTTTGCATTTCAAATTAGTAACCTCAGCAGATGACTGACACTAAACACTGTCCATCTATGGTTCCTTTAAGACACTGGCACAGTCAGTAATTCAACCTGTACATTATAGGCCTTCATCACTACCCTTTAAAACCAAATCCTCAGCTTATGTACCTTATGACACGAACATTACTAGGCAGTCAAAACAAATCCTAACTTATTATGAAAGATTTCTCACCTATTATGTAGTCCAGGGTCTCAGAGTTGACTATACCTTGAGTAATAGAAAACACTCGAGCACGCTGGTATTCTTTTATCTGTCTGTCCTTTCTGTCCATCTCTGTCTTAATTGTTGTACTCTAGTGTGTTGCTCTCCGTCTGAGCATTATTGTCTTACTCTTTTTCTGTAAAGCCTCTTTGGGTCTTAGAAAAGCGCTATATAAAAAAAATGAATTATTATTATTATTATTATTATTAAGCCTCTTCTAAATTTCTTTATGTGGTCAACAACTATTTAAACATACTCACCAACAGATTTGTAAAGACAATATATTGTCATTACAGATTAGATTCTCTATCTACAATACCGATGCAAGTTTACCGGATAACACTTGGAACATACCCTGAAGAAGATCGCACACCGAAATGTTATCAGTTTCCATTTGACTAAAGTGAAGATAAAAGAATACCAGTGTGCTCGAGTGTGGTCTATTACTAAAGTTTAAAAAATCCTAAAAATCCTCACGTGACTGAGAGCAGTCACATGTGTCGTGTGTCGTTTAGAAGCTGAATAAAAATCTATTTTTTTGCATTTCTTCCTCACTTCGATAACTCTGCAGGTCCAATGGTTACACTGTGTGTTGGAGGTTGGAGTATCTCACAAATCTGCTACGTAAATGTCCGTTTCTCTTTGTTGAGTGCAGGTCCATGTGCGTGGAACTCCTGTTGAGCTGGTGAGGATCAGGAACCCCTGGGGTCAGGTGGAGTGGAGTGGACCCTGGAGCGATGAGTGAGTCCAAAAACATAGGAATAATCATAATAATCTAATAAATATAATAAACATAGGAATAAGTATAATAATATAATAAATAATACATATAATAAACATAGGATTAAGTATAATAATATAATAAATAATACATATAATAAACATAGGATTAAGTATAATAATATAATAAATAATACATATAATAAACATAGGAATAAGTATAATAATATAATAATATAATAAATATAATAAACATAGGAATAATCATAATAATATAATAAATATAATAAACATAGGATTAAGTATAATAATATAATAAATAATACATATAATAAACATAGGAATAAGTATAATAATATAATAAACATAGGATTAAGTATAATAATATAATAAATAATACATATAATAAACATAGGAATAAGTATACTTTTAATGTGAACAAACTAACTGAAACATTTATAGAAATAGTAATTCATAACAGTCACAAAAGGACGGTGTTAATTCGTAAAACAAAGACAGTGAATCTGTGGATCTTTCATATAGTTCAAATGTTTGAGAGAAAAACAAAGAATTCTCATTTTATTTTATCTTTTTATAATCTGAACTATAGCTGTCCTACCGGTAGTAAACAGTTACAATTATTTATAAATTTTTTTGCGGAACAACAAAATTTAAGTACAGTATGACCAGAAATAGTTTTGTTTTTTTACAGTCCGAGGAGCAAAACATTTGTAACAAATTTGTTTGAATAATGTTTTGTTTAGTAAGAAGTGATTTATCCTGTCACTGTCTGTGATCTGTGATTAGTTCCAAGGAATGGGATGCGGTCCTGCCTGATGAGAAAGCCAAACTGGACTACTCAGCTGAAGATGGAGAGTTTTGGTGGGGGCCTCTCCTTAAAATACACTTCAAATGATTTCACTCATGGTGTTCACACGTTGTCATAGTAATAATGGCGATGCCTTGATGTTCAATCCACCGTGTTTGTGGTCTTTGTTGTCATCCGTGCAGGATGGCCTACTCTGAGCTACTGAAGCAGTTTTCCAAGCTGGAGATTTGCAACCTGAGCCCAGACACTCTGAGCAGTGAGGATTTAGGCCGCTGGAGCCACTACCAGTTCAATGGAACGTGGATGGTGGGCTCCACTGCGGGCGGTTGCCGTAACCACACAGGTACCTGATTAGTATTAGTAGTATTAGTAGTATTAGTAGTGTTAGTAGTGTTAGTAGTGTTAGTAGTATTGGTAGTATTAGTAGTATTAGTAGTATTAGTAGGCTGCCGTAACCACCCAAGTATCATCTGATGAACGTGTTGGGTGCCCTGGTGGCTCACCGGACTAAGGCGCACCACAAAGGCCAGTCCTTGATGCAGCGGCACGGGTTCGAATCCGGCCCAGGCCCTGCATGGCCCAGGCCCCTCTCTCTCTGCCAACTTTCTTGTCGGCCTACAGTCAATGCCTCTCAAAAAAAAAAGAAAAGTGTTATTTCAATTCCCCAGGTGGAATGAGATATGTAACTTTTAACATGTATACATGTTACATTATATATGTATACATTATATATGTATACATTATATATGTATAAAACTCATGCATTGGCTATAGATATGTCATGTACAATCCTTAAATCCTTAAATAAGTTATTACTCCTCCAAACTCTTTCAAAATGAGTATTGGCATTGCATCCAGGTAAGGAATATGTTTAACTTGAAAATGACATCACATCCTGACAGGAGTCAGCCTGCCAATCTGTTACTTAGGAAATTAAAATACTGCATTTATATACTGTACCTTAACGTTAATATAGTAAAATTTGCTTTTAATAAACAAATGTATTTATTTGTGATGCTACCATAAGACATTTTACATAAAGGTGTTACAGTCCATATTACCAGTAATAATTCTAATTCACTTGAGTGTGTGTGTGTGTGTGTGTGTGTGTGTGTGTGTGTGTGTGTGTGTGTGTGTGTGTGTGTGTGTGTGTGTGTGTGTGTACAGCCACATTCTGCTCCAACCCCCAGTTTGCCATAAAGCTGGAGGATGTAGACGATGACCCCCATGATGGGGAGGATGGCTGCACCTTTCTGGTGGGTCTCATGCAGAAAGACGCACGCAAAGAACGCAGGTTTGGACGAGACCTCAACACCATCGGCTTCGCCATTTACCAGGTCAGCATATTTACAGTGGTGGAACCATTTACCAGGTCAGCATATTTACAGTGGTGGAACCATTTACCAGGTCAGCATGTTTACCATGGAACCATTTACCAGGTCAGCATATTTACAGTGGTGGAACCATTTACCAGGTCAGCATATTTACAGTGGTGGAACCATTTACCAGGTCAGCATGTTTACCATGGAACCATTTACCAGGTCAGCATGTTTACCATGGAACCATTTACCAGGTCAGCATATTTACAGTGGTGGAACCATTTACCAGGTCAGCATATTTACAGTGGTGGAACCATTTACCAGGTCAGCATGTTTAGTATGGTGGAACCATTTACCAGGTCAGCATATTTACAGTGGTGGAACCATTTACCAGGTCAGCATATTTACTATGGTGGAACCATTTACCAGGTCAGCATATTTACTATGGTGGAACCATTTACCAGGTCAGCATATTTACTATGGTGGAACCATTTACCAGGTCAGCATATTTACAGTGGTGGAACCATTTACCAGGTCAGCATATTTACTGTGGTGGAACCATTTACCATGTCAGCATATTTACCGTGGTGGAACCATTTACCAGGTCAGCATATTTACTATGGTGGAACCATTTACCAGGTCAGCATATTTACTGTGGTGGAACCATTTACCATGTCAGCATATTTACCGTGGTGCAACCATTTACATAGGACATAGCGATTGGGGGCAATCAAGTTGTAAAGTAAGTTCAACAGTGATTCAGGGCTATCAAGTACTTTAGCCAGGATAACAGTCATTGGCTGTGTGTTGGATATTCAATTTATTTGATTTTTTATTTATTTTACCTTTATTTGTACAGGGAAGCCCATTGAGACCAAGGTCTCATTTCCATTGGTGCCCTGGTTACAAAGCATAATCACAGTCATAATCAATTGTAAACATAATAAAATACATTCTGTATCTTAAACTAAAATATAAAATGATCATACCTCAATACAATTCAACATTCAGGTGATTCAATATTATGGCAGCATTTTCCAAATGATTATTCACAATGATGTCTATAGGTTGAATGGATAATACAAAATGCATCCTAAAATAAAGTAAATCAATTAAATCTGAGGTTTATATGTTTTTAAAATGTTTCCTTCTCTTTGTTTTGTTCCTTGACAGGTTCCTAAGGAGGTACGTAGCTCTGTATCTTGTAAGTCGTAACTAGTAGCTTAGCCTATATTACAGGCAGTTGTCACCAAACACCATTTGGCAGTTCTAAGTATTGGAGGAGGAGTAGTGGAGGGATCTTCCAGTGAAGTTACACATCATGCAAAGTAAGATCTCACCAGGCTCCAACTATTACTGGCAAATCTCTCAACCACACATGGAAAAAGGCCGCATTATTACTCAACTTCAGTGATCGCTCTGTGTAAACGTATGAAGGGTTCAATCAAACAGGCATGAACTTTTTCACTTTAAATCATTTAATGTATCATTGTTTCCCTGGTCATAACCTTTCATATGAAGGGATACTAAGTGATGAAAGTAAGGGCATAAAAGTAAGGCAAACCTTATGATCATTAAAATCCCTGCATAGCCTCCCTCTGAATCTCCTCTGGCACACCTGGTGACACAATGGGTTGGTCATGTTAAGTTTTGTTATTTTAATCGATGGTGGTATAATGGCTTGGTCATGTTTAGTTTTGTTATTTTAATAAAATTCTAATTTGAATCCTCTTTCCTGTCAGTTCAAGGGGCGCACCGACATCCACCTGGGCCCGGACATTTTGCTGAGGCAGAGGGCTGTGGCTCAGAGCAGTACGTTCATCAACCTGAGGGAGGTGTGTGACCGCTTCAAGCTCCCTCCTGGGGAGTACGTCATCATCCCCTCCACCTTTGAGGCACATCGCAAAGGCAGCTTTGTCCTGCGGGTGTTCTCTGAGAAGAATGTGTCCACTAGGTGGGGCTAGAGGAACAGAAAAAAACACAGACGCACTCACTTCTTTTCAATAACGGCATAGATAACAATTGAACCACCCCTATCTCTATCCATTATAATAGCTTTGCCTTTGCTTTTTTTTTTTTTTTTTTTTTTTTCTGTTTAAGACCAATGGAGCCGAAAATCAATGTGAAAGTTGAAGAGGTACGTGCATATCCATAAAATGATTTTACTGGAATGTTTGAGTACATTTTAAGTACAAAGGGAAATTGGTTTGCTCACAATTACCTTTTACAACCGTTCTCTTGCAGATTAAAATCAAAGAAAAGGATGTGGATCCTCACTTCCAGCATCTCTTCAAGCAGATTGCCGGAAATGTAAAAAATAAATCCACCTCATCACTTGATTGACAAACGGATAATGGGAAATGAGTTGTTAATAATATTAATATTTTTTTGTTTATTTATATATATATATTTTTCTTGTCTTGACAGGACTCTGAAGTCTCTGCCGCCGAACTTCAGCAGATCTTAAACAAAGTCGTCGGTCACAGTAGGCTAAGTTTAAGTTCATAATGTGGCCACGTCATTTATCTTCAGTAGGCTTTCCTAAGTGGATTTGTATGTCTTTGTGTCCTGAGGATCCTATGAACCTTTTTCCTTGCAGGGTCTGATGTCAAAACGGATGGATTTAGTATTGAAACCTGTCGGTACATTATCAGCCTCCTGGATGTATCCTTCCATACAATTATTATCTGTGAGATTCTAGAATTAGGATGTATCCTTTCATACAGTTATTATCTGTGAGATTCTAGAATTAGGATGTATCCTTTCATACAGTTATTATCTGTGAGATTCTAGAATTAGGATGTATCCTTCCATACAATTATTATCTGTGAGATTCTAGAATTAGGATGTATCCTTTCATACAGTTATTATCTGTGAGATTCTAGAATTAGGATGTATCCTTTCATACAGTTATTATCTGTGAGATTCTAGAATTAACTTTGATGGCGATCATGTTTCCAATAACATTCTATTATGATGTATGATGATGTGTAAAAATGTAACTAACATGCATTTAATTTCTTAGCTCAATAGTATGGCTGACTGAAACCTCCTGGACACTCCAGCTGTTATGATGCATTCAATTGAAATAGAAATGCTATTTCAAATAGAAATCTTACTTTTTCTTGACCATAATTCAGAGAGATGGTTCAGGTAAACTGGGTCTTGTTGAATTCCACACCCTTTGGACAAAGATTCAGTCCTACCTGGTGAGAAAACACAAATATTGTACACATTACTTTTATTTATCTAGTATGCCATAAAAAAACAAATGGAGGATAAAGTAAATAAATAAATGGACGGAATTGATGGATAAATAAAAATAAAGGGGATAAAAAAGAAAGAATATGGAGAAAAACAATATTGCCACCTTTTAAGTTCACAGTGCATCTGTTCTGTTGTTTTAAAGGAAATCTTCAAGGGTCAAGACTCGGACAACTCAGGTACGATGAGCAGCCATGAGATCAGAGGGGCTCTGGCTAAAGCAGGTAGGACCCCACCCCCACCCTCCATTAACATCATTAACATGCCAAAGGGATTGAGATTGTTGGATGTGACATAGAAGTTTTTACGTTTAGAGGATATTTTTTTTTATAATAATACATGGGATTTATAAGTACCACTTATAAGACACTGTACAAAGGGAACATTGTTAGATAAAAACAGGACTATAGTTTTGACTGTAGATCCTTTAATAATGCTCTGACTGTAACTTGGCACTGTTCCAGGTTGACAAGCTCTTCCAATTACGTTCTGACTTGCAACATCCTATAGCTTTCCAGCTGAATACGGCTGTGTTCCAGGTTGACTAGCTCTTTTAATTTCTCACTTGGAACGTCCTATAGGTTTCCAGCTGAATACGGCTGTGTTCCAGATTGACTAGATCTTTAATTACTTTTATTTACTTGCAACGTCCTATAGGTTTCCATCTGAATACGGCTGTGTTCCAGGTTGACTAAATCTTTGAATTACTTTTTCACTTGCAACGTCCTATAGGTTTCCAGCTGAATACTGCTGTGTTCCAGGTTGACTAGCTCTTTTAATTACTTTCTCACTTGCAACGTCCTATAGGTTTCCAGCACAATAAGGCTGTGTTCCAGGTTGACTAGCTCTTTTAATTACTTTCTCACTTGCAACGTCCTATAGGTTTCCAGCTGAATACGGCTGTGTTCCAGGTTGACTAGATCTTTTAGTTACTTTCTCACTTGCAACGTCCTATACGTTTCCAGCACAATAAGGCTGTATTCCAGGTTGACTAGCTCTTTTAATTACTTTCTCACTTGCAACGTCCTATAGGTTTCCAGCTGAATACGGCTGTGTTCCAGGTTGACTAGATCTTTTAGTTACTTTCTCACTTGCAACATCCTATAGGTTTCCAGCTGAATACGGCTGTGGTTCAGGTGGTGGTTTCCCGCTACGCTGACGCCGAGTGTGCCATCGACTTTGACTGCTTTGTGAGCTGCCTCATCCGTCTGGAGATGTTGTTCAGTGAGTGTTCATTTTTTTCTACGTTGACATACAGCACTGTGCAAAGGTTTTAGGCAGGTGTGTAAAGTAAGAATACGTAAAAAAAAATCGAACTGTTCATAGTTTGTTTTTATCAATTAGCTAAATGCAAAGTGAATGAACACATGAACAATCTAAATCAAATCAATATTTGCTGTGACCACTCTTTGCTTTCACATTTTTTACAGCATTTTTTCCACATCTGCACAAAACCTTTCCACAGTACTGTACTTACTCTTGGCATCGGCACAGTCACTCAGTCTGAAGAGTTTAGGTTTTTCTTTGGGCTAAATCATGGCTTTAAATGCATTCACTTGCCACTCTCAATGTGGTGTGCAAAGAAGCTACCGTGTGCCTACCTTTTTTCCTAAATACACAAATAACAAATAATAATATACAAATACATTTGATTTGATTTGTTAAATAAATGAAGGATCAACAGGTATGGAAGGAAAACCTAGGACCCTGATGTAGGTGGAGGGAGGAAAACATTATAATAATGTGTAATGTTACTTCTGTATAAATAAAATAAAATAATAATGTGTAGGTGTGGCTGAGACTGCTCCGTGGCCTGCTTAATATTATTCAACCCTTCACAAGCCAAAATCAGCTTTTGTTAAGGAGGGCAGGGATGCAGAGAACTTTAATATAAAATAGCTATTCGTGGAACCCTGTCCGTATGTTCATTCTGTTTCTCCTTCTTCCCACAAGAAATGTTTAAAACACTTGACAAGGGCAACAGTGGAAAGATTGAGTTGGATGTACAGCAGGTAAGTCTTCCATTCAGTCCCTTTTCACTCTGGATGGCATTTCTTTACATGTTGACATCGTTTACACTGTTCCTGTTTCTGTGATTTCAGTGGCTTTGTCTGGCCTTGAATTAAATTGTGATGGGCCAATCTTGGAAACGAACACTTGAGTGGGGACTGTCTGTGACCGGAGGAAGATGTGTCCCTGTGTTCTGAAGGCGTTACCAAGAAATTTAGCCTGGCAAAGTTATTCACCTTTTCTAAATTGTTTGAATTGAATTGGTAATTTTCAATTTTATATGATAATTTTCTTAACTAAAGCAAATATATTCTTTAAGCATTTTGTCAGTATATTATGAGGGAAAAAATGTGTTTGAACCATGGAAATAGTCATTCTTTAGAACTTCAAATACATTCTTCAAGCATTTTGTCAGTTTATTATGAGGCATAACATGTGCTTATGTTTTACCCATTGAAATCGTCATTCCATAGCATTTGAAATATTGCCTCAGCCTGAACCATTACTTCAAAGGGAAGGTGTCCTTGAACTCAGCCTTAACTTCAATTTCAGTGCTTTGGAATAATGCTTTTTCAAAAGATATGGTGAAAAACTCAGAATAATGAGAGAAACAGAATTATTGATTTGTGTTCTATGAATAAAGACGTATTGGTATTTTTTGAAAATCAAATGGGACTATTTCCTGTCAATTTGTTTGTTTAAAATAATTACTAGCATAATGAAACCATACGAGTTGCAAAGTATAACGATGCTCTGAAAGCAAAGAATCAACCAAATTTGTTTAAGAAAGCAGGTAATTCAAATCTAAATCCTAAACCAAGGAGTGGTCTATACGTTTACAGGGTTTAGCATTGCCTAAGAAAATCATGCTAATCATATTTTGCATAATAGCCCCACGAACATCACGCCCACCCCTCAGCGACAATATGAACACACCCTTCAGTGGGCTTGTCGTGTACAGGTAGCATTAACAGCATCTCGTCACCCTTTCAGGTAGAATCTCTTTTGAGTGTTTGTTTAGCATCGGGCTAGGATCATCATGTCGGGAGTATCCGTGACTCTGCAGCACGAGCGAGAACGGGCCCAAGGCATTGGCACAAACGCACAAGCCATTAAATACCTAGGGCAAGATTACGAAACTTTAAAACGAAATTGTATTGAATTCGGACAGTTGTTTCAAGATGAAACTTTTGATGCTGTTCCATCCTCTTTGGGGTTCAACGAATTGGGAGCTGGCTCATACAAAGTGCGAGGTGTGACCTGGAAAAGACCGACGGTAAGAAAAAAAAGAACAATGTATTAGGATAAACCTAAACATATCACAACTTATTTCAAAGTTGGCTTTGACAATTTGTGCCACGGTGCTAGCGACGGGGGCGTGTCTATGTCCCCAGGGTCCTCCGGTTCCTATGTTTCAATAACATCAGCATAAATAACACTCAAATGTATGCACCAATATTAAGAAAGGGCCATACTGTAGCCCATACAAAAGAAAAGGTGGTTCATAAAAACCAAACAATGTCTAAAATCTAGCCTTGGTATTATTTACTGAGTGTATGATATTCCATGTTTGACAGACCCTACAGAAAACACATAGCAGTTCCATTTATCAATTGTGCAAGAAAAAGTATTTTCTGTTTTTTCTGTTGTCAGCTGGTGATAGATGTTGGGTTCCATTGAACAGGGAGGATTAAGGGCGCCATCATATCACTTTGTGCTGATTTTCTAGGACAGTATAGCAAGCAAAAGCACTTAGAAGTGGACCGAAGTTAACATTATAGCACCTGCTGCTACATCCATCACATTACAAGAGCAGAAGAAAACGGAGAGAGAGAGAGGAAAAAAGAAAAGAGAACATTGATCATAGTAAGAGTATGGATATGTGCCGATTATTTAATTTTGCAAGTAAGGTTTAAAGTGTTAATTTATTGATTTACACACAGCTTTGATGTGGTCTTTGGCATATATAGAGCCAATAATTAGAGGCTCAGATTGTCTTCAGAAGGGCTGGCTGTTCACACTCTCATAAAACGCATTCCAGAAAATGATACCTCAACATTACTCAACACCTATACCAAGGTTACACCTTGAGAAGCTAAAGAAACAAATCAAATGATAAAAAGCTGGTTTTGGACCCCGTACATTTCCTTTCTCAGAAGTGAAAGACTGCTTAGAGTGGTGTGGTCACCTTCTTGCTCCACTGCACCCACTGTGCAATGTTTTTTTATTGATGTGTGTTTTGTTTTTTAAGGAGCTGTCGTCAAGCCCTCAGTTCATCTTGGGTGGAGCCACTAGAACGGACATCTGCCAAGGGGCTCTGGGTGAGTTCTCTTTTCAGGAGCTTACCCACAGCAGTTGAGAGCTGCGTTGAGGACAGGTTTGGCCGTAGAGTTAAGTGGCATTTGACAGGAGTGCTTACTCTGGCCGCACATCATTTTTGCGAGAAAACTGGCTTTGAACGTCGGCTCTTGACTCTCTTTCTCTCCAGTTTTCCTGTTTTGTTTCATGGCACACATCTCAAATCTTTAGCATATGTTTGTGTCTGCTATAGTCCTGTCTTTCTGCACTGTGTTTTCAGTGATATTTGGCTTTTATGTCATGCAGTTTGCTATTCTTCAGCAACAAAACCCTTTATTTGTGTAACCCAACCCTCCAGCTGACATGACACTTTTCTTTCTTCAGTATTTATAGTTTTGTGTATCCCCTGTACTGTTTCTTTCTTTCAAACCCACTGAAGAAAATTGAATCATGCAGTACAGCCTTTAATTCAAATACATGCCCCTGTGTTTTAATTAGTTAATTAATTACCTTCAAAATAACCAGATCATGAATAATGCCACTCCTTGGTTAAAAGTAATTCTGTATCTCGGGACTTGCCTATACCATACATACGTCTTAGTCAACTGTAACATAGTAATGTGACTCATGTTCATCACCTCTAAGTAAACATAGATACACCCAGACGAGAGCAGAATACCTCTCTTAAAAAAATGTTTTAGACATAAAGCACTTTGGGGCCGCACTCCCCTCCATCAAAACCACACACACACATCACTACAAATCCTGTTAATAAGATTTAGTGTAATGTCTCCTTATGGCAAAGTTTTAAATACATTAACTCCTTTCTATAGATATTATATGCGTGAAGGAATGTGACCTTGTTTACAGACAAATCCAGCCAGTGTGTGCCAGTCATGTTGTCTGTCCACGTTACACATGTATTTTAAGCTCTTGGACCTATAAGACAGACCAATATGAAAAAGTTCCAAGAATTATCCGGTAAACTTGTATCGATATTGTAGATAGAGAATCTAATTAAATTACAATGTATTGTCTCTACAAATCTGTTGGTGAGTATGTTTAAATGGGTGTTGACCACGTAAAGAAATTTAGAAGAGGCTTGCATGCCATGTAAGAGAACCTCCCCATATCATCTGTCATGTCATTGGCTGTCACAATGTACACTGTGGCCGTCTAACTATGGAAAATTCCATTGAGTGTTACGTATGGCCAAGGTACCATGGAAGGATCGTATCTGAGGGAGTGTGGGGCATTCACATGAAATAAACACAAAGCATCAAAACCATAGCATAGAAACACAGACGCGCACACCTACATGGAAGGGGTGTGTCCAGCTGAAAACACATTCACATATAAGCCTTCGGCACCGTTGTGAAAGAAGACGAAAGCCTGATTTTCTGCTCCCTAGGTAGAAGTGGTCCGTCAGGTTTGGTGAGCTTTGCAGCTTGCAGGTTTGCTGCCTGTAGGCAGGAACTTCCTTTCTCACAGAGCGGACAGTTAAGTTCAGCTCTCAGTGAAGTGATTCATGCTTCCCTCAGAGGTTTTTAAATACCTCTTTCTGTCATAATTGCAGCCAAGATAGACTGTACTCTTTTGACATTTTGTATGTTTTATTTTACATGTAGTGTCTACTTCAAAGACAAAATAAACTATTTATGGAATAACTAACTCATTTTAAAATGTAAACTATCTACCCCACATTTCATGACACTAAAGTACACCACCCCTATCCCTAAAAAAAATAACCATTTAACAAGATAGTTTCTTGAGAAAGTAAAAGTGAGAATGCTATGCATGTTTTGGGAGGGATAACCGAGTGTGGCTGATATTTTTGTATTACCAGGGGACTGAGATGTGTGCATAACCAGGGGACTGTTTGTTTTTGTATTTCCAGGGGACTGAGATGTGTGCATAACCAGGGGACTGTTTGTTTTTGTATTGCCAGGGGACTGAGATGTGTGCATAACCAGGGGACTGTTTGTTTTTGTATTGCCAGGGGACTAAGATGTGTGCATAACCAGGGGACTGAGTATAACCGGGTGTTTGTTTTTGGTATTACCAGGGGATTGTTGGTTGCTAGCAGCTATCGCTTCCCTGACTCTGAATAAAGAGGTGCTTGCTCGTGTAGTGCCGCATGGACAGAGCTTTGAAGGCGACTATGCTGGGATATTCCACTTTCAGGTAAAACAACAGTGTTATGGCTGTAGCAGTTAGGCTGAGAGATTTTTGAAACATTTTCCAATTTCACACATTTTACAAACTCCAGTATGAAAGGAAGTCTGAATGGAGCCCCAGGCCGTCTTTCTGTATGCCGTTTTCCAAATAGTTCTGGCAGTACGGGGAGTGGGTGGACGTCGTCATTGACGACAGACTTCCTACCAAGAGCGGGGAGCTCATGTTTGTGCACTCTGCCGAGGGTACAGAGTTCTGGAGCGCCCTGCTGGAGAAGGCCTACGCCAAGTGAGGACAAAAGCAACTTTTTCTTTTAGTTGGTCAAATTTGAAACATTTGAAAATGTTATATTGACTGCAACTGTTGGGAACTCTCTCTGTTTGAAACTTCTTTGATTTAGCATTTGGTTGAAAAAGAACAAGAAAGTGTGTGCCGGCAAAAAATGTCAATACTTAGCTTTCTCTGATGCATCATCTTTTTTGTTTTATTGCTTACCCTATGCAATATACAGTACTGTGCAAAAGTTAAAGGCAGGTGTGAAAGAATGCTGGCACAAATTTGAAAGCAAAGAGAAGTCACAGCAAATATTGATTTGATTTAGATTGTTCATTCACTTTGTATTTAGTTAATTGATCAAAACAAACTATTAACACTTCGATTTTTTGTACGCATTCTTACTTTACACACCTGCCTAAAACCTTTGCACACTTCTGTATGCGTCCAAATAATGTATTATTACCATTGCTGGTAATCATAATAGTATTTCTGTAATTATATCATTGATATTAATATTTAAATATCAATGATACATATTTAACAGTTTGTTGGTTTGAACTGTACAGTATATGTACAGTATGACCTACCAGTGTGTCTGTCCTGTCAGGGTAAACGGCTGCTACGAGGCCCTGTCTGGGGGCTCCACCACCGAGGGCTTTGAGGACTTTACCGGGGGCATCGCCGAGGTCCACGAGCTGAGGAACCCCAGCCCCAACCTCTTCAAGATCATCCAGAAAGCCCAGAAAAGAGGCTCCCTCATGGGGTGCTCTATAGACGTGAGTCCTGGGTGATGGAGGTGGGGTTCCCGCTGGTTACTGTTCTGGAATCAAGGGCGTCTGATATATAATGCTGTGTTTTTTTTTTTCTTTTCTTAAAAAAAAATAAAGATCACAAGCTCATCCGACTCTGAGGCAGTTACCTCCCAGAAGCTGGTGAAGGGGCATGCCTACTCTGTCACGGGAGCTGAAGAGGTGAGCTGTTCTGTGGCCTTGTGGCTAAACACTGTTTGCCCTCATGGAAGAAACAGCCACAGAGCAGTCAGTTGTCACACAGATATTGGCAGTGGATTCATAATTATTTAACATGTTACCATTTTAATGTTTAGGTTGTTGGCCATCCTGTTGTTGTGAGAATGTTTGTCTTTAATAATATTTAGTTTAGAGTGGCATGTTAACATGGCTGACAGGCTGTACTAACTAGATCATCATCACAAGCAAAAGCTCATCCTAGCATCCTAGCAAAAGCTCAAGAAACTCAATATAAGATAAGTTTATTGAACAAAATCTACAAATGTGGCCTATGTGCAAACCTGCTTTATTGTATTTTCATGCATTATTTGTCCAAGGTCTTTAGATGAGACAATATTTATTGGAAGCAGTTGATACATAGTGACCTGATTGCTTAATAAACCACTCAGTCAATCTATGGCTCAAAACTAGTTTTCACTTTTAGTTTAGTTTGCAGTATGTTTCAGTTTGGCCAACATTATGCGGGCTACCGTGAGTGAAGCTGCTTTGGCAGGGTTTCATTCCGGTCTGTGGGTGGGTGAGTGTAGTTCTGTTCTGTGCTGGTCCCAGGTCGAGTACCAAGGGGACATGACCAAGCTGATCCGGATCAGAAACCCCTGGGGGCAGGTGGAGTGGACCGGTCCCTGGAGTGATGGGTAGGAAACCCCAATATCAACGTTAATATGATAAAGGGAATTCAGATTGTGTCTGCGTTTTTTCTGGTTATAAACACAATTACCACCAGTAGGGGACAGCAGATCCCAAAAGAACACTCAAAATCAGCTTCTTCCTTGGGAAATGTTGAAGTGGGAACAACACCGTTTTTGTGACACATCTTAGCTTGGACCTAAAACGTTTCGTTTTAATAATCTACGCTCTAAACTAAAACTTGAAACTAACTTCTACATACCTATACAACGTCCTGGACTAAACTCTCAGGAATTCCCTGGCTCTTGATAAAGAAACCACAACCTAGAAAGGCCCAAACAGATAGTAGCAGAGGCTTGCTAACCAATCTACTTTTCTCTTTGAAAAGCCAGCCTGTAGTGCACTTCAGTGACACATTTCCTTTTTGTAATGTCACGATTAGGACGTTCTATTGGACTTAACTACTGTGTCCCCAATTTCCCTAGATCCTATTATTTATCCCCATTGATTTATCCTCATTGATTTATCCTCATTTGACAAATAATTTTGGGATTACTCTCAGAAAGACAAGGGATTGAATATATTTTGAAAATGATCATTCAATTATTATTGTTATTAGTAAACATGTTTGGCGTCTTGCTGTTTGTACCCAGCTCCAGGGAGTGGCGCCAGACCAGTGATGAAGACCGAGAGAGGCTGAGTCTGCGCTCTGAGGACGGAGAGTTCTGGTACACACTCAAAACACACCGTCCACCTATAGTTTACCCTCATTAAACACACGTCCACCTGTAGTACCCTCATTAAACACACCGTCCACCTGTAGTTAACCCTCATTAAACACACGTCCACCTGTAGTTTACCCTCATTAAACACACCGTCCACCTGTAGTTTACCCTCATTAAACACACTGTTCACCTGTAGTACCCTCATTAAACACACGTTCACCTGTAGTTAACCCTCATTAAACACACTGTTCACCTGTAGTTAACTCTCATTAAAAACACTGTTCACCTGTAGTTAACCCTCATTAAACACACTGTTCACCTGTAGTAAACCCTCATTAAACACACTGTTCACCTTTAGTAAACCCTCATTAAACACCGTTCACCTGTAGTAAACCCTCACTAAACACACTGTTCACCTGTAGTACCCTCATTAAACACACTGTTCACCTGTAGTTAACCCTCATTAAACACACTGTTCACCTGTAGTTAACCCTCATTAAACACACTGTTCACCTGTAGTTTAAAAAACATTCCTCAAACCCTTTACTAGTGTGTTTTCTTGGCAGGATGTCTTTCTCCGACTTCCTCCGCCACTATTCCCGCGTGGAGATCTGCAATCTGTCTCCGGACGCACTGTCAGACGACAGTTTGAAGAAATGGTCTCTGGCCAAGTTTGACGGCAACTGGAGGAGGGGGTCAACCGCTGGGGGGTGCCGAAACTACCCAGGTGAACCCCGCCACTGCTACAAAATATAGGATTATGTATTTGGAGAACGATACTTTTTATTCATCATCAACCATTCACTAACTTGTTGTCTATTAAATATAGGCCTTGTGCCAAGTTTCCAAAGCTTGTAATTGAAAGAAAATGTGTCCTATTTATATTGACTGATGTTCATATAATAAACTGTCAGCTAACTTGTATAAAGTAAACATACCCATAGCATGGATTCAAAAGAGGATGCATATTTTATCCTTATTTGGAAGTTATATCAAATGTAAGTTACAACATAATGAATTGTCAATGCTGAGCCATAACTCAAGATTGACATTTTTAGCCCTAAGTCGCTCCAAGTGCGATTTTATCTCCTTTGGGCTGCACACAGATACGTTCTGGACCAACCCCCAGTTTGTGATCAAGCTGGACGAGGAGGATGATGACCCAGATGATAATGAGGTGGGCTGCAGTTTCCTGGTGGGACTCATCCAGAAGAACCGCCGTCAGATGAGGAAAGCAGGGGAGGACATGCACACTGTGGGTTTTGCTATCTACGAGGTGAGCGAACATTGACGCAATCTTATTCTGCTTGACGTAAGCGAAGCTATTCACACCACAAGTCGTGGCAATGACGCTTTGGGAGGTTTTGCACCTTTTTAAGTTACATTGTGGTTTCTGTTTCTGTGCAGGTCCCAGATGAGGTACGTGTTGGAAGACACAGAACTCTTCCCAAAAGTGTCTTACCAAGAAAAGGACAATTTACCGGACTGTATATTCATATTAATAAGAGTGTCTTTTCGTAAACAGTGTGACCGGGGTCAATTGTTACTTTTGTACTTCGTGTTAGTACGCTGGCCAGAGGAACGTTCACCTGGACCGGAACTTCTTCCTGCGACATGCCTCGGCCGCCCGCTCTGAGACCTTCATCAACCTGCGAGAAGTTAGCAACCGCTTCTGCCTGCCTCCCGGGGAATACTTAATCCTGCCCTCCACTTTCCAGCCACAAATGAACGGAGACTTTTGTGTACGGGTGTTCTCGGAGAAGCAGGCAGAGTTTCAGTAAGTTTACTTTACTTGGTTGCATTGCTTGGGAATGTTAATGCTTTGTGTGGTTACAGAATAGTACGTAATTGCTGAGCTAATCTGAGCTACTATCATGGTATCATTTGTTTTATATTTTAACTTTAGGGAACTGGATGACCCAATTGAATCAAATGTGGAGGAGGTTAGAACTGCTGTGCACATACATATTTTCCAAATTTCTATCATGTTGTCTTCTGGCACAATTATATGTTTCATTTCGGTCTTTAAAACATAAAAAGGACATTTTCCTTTTTTTAGTTTCTTATTAAAACGCTGTTATATTTGATTGAGTCCATTGGCAATTATAACCATATTTTATGTTTCAGGTTCAAATAGATGAGGATGATGTGGACGACAGGTTCAGGAGCCTTTTTGGACAACTGGCAGGCGAGGTTTGTTCAAATACTTATAAATCCATAAATGTATTTTAAATTAACTTTTCTTGATTAATAATATCGACTGAAATGGTCACTTTCATTCAAGTTCCTCAAAATCTTAAAAAAAAAACATGTTTTTAAACAATCCTTATAAGTAATGTAACATTTTAATTCACAGGACAGTGAAATTTCTGCATTTGAGCTGGAAAAAATCCTGAATCGAGTGGTGACCAAGCGTAGGTTTCTTACTTTAAATTATCTTTTAGTTTTTGTATTAATTAATTTCATGTTTTGTTTTTGTACCAATGGATTCAGGCTTTTCAGAAACATATAAATTAAGAGTGTGTCTTACAACATATTATTTTGTTATAATGATGTTTTTGTATTAATGGATCCAACCTAATAAGAAGCCTAACAATTATGGCTCACGCAGGGAAGGAGATCAAGACGAATGGGTTCAGCCTGGCAACCTGTCGCAACATGGTCAATCTCTTGGATGTATCCTTGGTTAACTAACGTTTTATCTGTTCAAACTTATGCAACCATTTCTAGTTTTATTAAAAACTTTAAATAACAAGAATTAATAATAATTCTTAACTGGTTTTTAAAGAAAGATGGCAGTGGAAAACTGGGATGCTGGAATTCAAAGTGCTTTGGACCAAAATCGAGCGCTATTTGGTTTGTGCCATTTTAAAGAGTTTTTGCTTATTGCCAAAGCAATCTAAATACAAAATTACCCTAAAACACTTGTTATCTATTAATTCTTTTTGTCTATGTATTTACTTCAGCAGCATTTTGTGCTTTACAATAAGATTGTATTGCACAGATACCTAATGTTGAACTTAATGTAAAAAAAATATATTTAAAATAGGGTACCAAATGTTTTAAAATGGAAATTGAAGAGTTAGTTATGGTCCTTATCAATGCCTACTATCATCACGATAGTTTATGCTAACAACTGAGTTGGTAATCGATTATTATCAAATACACAATTATTTACTGTATATTGGCCTCTATTCATTGTCTAAAATCACCTGGCACATATCAACACAACACACGTTCCTCCTCCTGCTTTACAATTTTATATTTATTACGTATTGTAGTCTATCGTTGTTGTTTTGGTCGTGTTGTGATGTAACCGTGCTGTCTTTGTAGAACGTCTACCGCGACAGAGACGTTGACAAGTCAGGCACGATGAGTTCCATGGAGATGAGGACGGCAGTGGAACAGGCCGGTAAGACTCGAAACACAAAATAAACCGTCCTTCTTCTGCTGTGTGATGCACCTTTAACCACGCACGTAGTCTTAGTTACTTTTCTTCTGATGCGCATACTGTAGTACAAATGTGTTAAATCAAAATGAACATGTTAACAGCACCTCTAATACATTTAGTAAGAAAATTAAAGAGATGGGGTGGGGGGATTTAAAGCACAGTGTTAAAGTGATAGTTCAACATTTTGGGAAATAAGATATGCCCCAACTCTCGCCTTGTCAGACGAGATGATTGATACCAGTTTGATGTTTATGCTATGGTTGAACTATCCCTTTAAAACCAAACAATAGCACTGATTAAATGTCATCGCCCCCTGCAGGATTTAAGCTGAACAACCCTCTGCATCAGCTCCTGGTGGCGCGCTACAGTGATTGCGACCTCACCATCGACTTCGACAACTTTGTCTGTTGTCTTGTCCGTTTGGAGTCCTTGTTCAGTGAGTGGTTGACTCTTAGCCATTGGACAATTCATATCACATTAACCAGACAAGAATTAAAACCAGGATTCAAACATTTTTGCATTTCAGGCAATTTTTCCAAACCTCTGAAGAGATAAGCTATATAGGACAGAACATACTTACTGTAAAAAAAAAAATTCTTTTTTCTTTTCTTTTTTCTTTTCTTTCATTTTTTTTCTTTTTTCTTTTCTTTTTTAGAAACCTTCCAAGTCATGGATAAGGATCAATCCGGCGAGGTAGAATTAACTTACCTGGAGGTGTGTATTCCACAAACTAAAATCTAAAAACTAAAAACTATCCCCAAATAGTCACTATAGGAATGGAATGTTGTCTGACGTCCAACTTGTTTTTGTGTTTGTTTAGTGGCTGAACATGTCGATGATCTGAGTGTGAAGAGGACACATGAAGTCTCTACTACTGAGATTTACCAAACTAACTTGCTGCCTTGTTGCTTGTTTTTTCCAGTTCATTTGTCGACTGAAAAGCAACATGTAAACAATTAACTCCATTAAAAAATAATGAAGCTAGTTTTTAGGTTTTGTGATTTCGTTTTGTTTAGAAGCCTATAACCCGCACAATAACTTGACGTTAATGCAACATCACTTGCAATAAAAATGTAAAAACACACTCCTGCAACACAGGATAGATTACAGCAGTTAAACTGGTATAACATTCAAACACAATTAACATGATAATACATAAAGGTAGACATTTATCATTTGAGCATTGTTTTTCTGTATGGGGACTCTAATTGATCTAGCTATAAATCAGACTTTACTATGCTCACATCTGCCTATTGGGGTTTTATTTACTGTTAGCATTTAGAGCCAGATAGTGTGCAATAGGATATGTGCGTCAACTATAGACATATTATAGGTACTTTCTAACTTGAGGTTATAGGTGTATTTTTAGCATCACCTGGTATACTTTATTATGACTGAAGTAAAGAAACCGCTTTGTCTCCTTTTAAGATAAAACTACTCACATATCTGCCTGAATGTTATTATACTGTTTCCCTCTGTGTGCTTTTCTAAGTAGGCCTCACACCCTGATGAATGTTTTTTTCATTCCTTTATTAGCGCAGAATACTGGGTGTGACAAACAAATTGGGTGTGCAACACTTTCAGTTCAGCTCACACCATTACCGACAGAGAGAACCAAGCGTCTCAATTCTTTAAAAGTCAAACTGCAGCCATAATAATGGATCCAGATCTTTTTTGGGTGATTTCAGATGAAGAGATCGCTGCAGCGAGAGAAATGAAAGAAGCGCTGGACGATAAAAACTTGACTGAAGTTGTTGACTTCATTAAAAACAATTTAGAGCAGCTTAACAACGTGACTTTAAATATTGCAATCACAGGGGAGTCAGGTTCAGGAAAATCCACCTTTGTCAACGCTTTACGTGATCTGGGGGATGAAGAAGAGGGGTCTGCTCCTACTGGAGTTGTTGAAACCACCTTTGAAGCAAAGCCCTACCGTCACCCAAAGTTGCCAAACGTCCAGATATGGGACCTTCCTGGGGTCGGTACCCAGAGCTACAAGCCAGAAGAATACCTTCAAAAAGTACATTTTGAGCGCTATGATTTTTTCATTATCATATCCTCAGACCGCTTTAGGTTGAATGATATCATGCTGGCCACAAAAATTCAGGAAATGAATAAGAAATTCTACTTTCTGCGGTCCAAGATTGATGTGAGCCTGTATGCAGAAAAAAGAAAGAAGAATTTCAACGAAGCCGCTACTCTCGACTCCATCCGACAAAACTGCATAAAAGGTTTGAACATAGCTTATTTTAAAAAGAAACAATAAGTATATTCTCTGACCGTCTAATTGGCCAATATTCACACTCCTTCTTCTGAATGACATAAGGAATTTTGTTTTAAATTTTTCTCTTTTATTTTCTAACAATACATTGGCCTACTTATTAGTAATCATAACAAACAATGCAATTAAATGAATTACCCATTGGACAATGATTCATTACAAGGTGTCCCCCCCCCAAAAAAAAATTATGGCGAGTTAATTCACAGTTGGTGCTCGACTGGT
>CM030174.1:33759002-33779755 GCA_017639675.1 Aplochiton taeniatus | reverse complement strand
GAGTATTCCACCACACGTCGCAGACACTGTCATGGCAACAGCAAAACTCCGCGGTAGACTGTCCATGGCTAGACACGCCACCTGCTGGAGGTTGAAGGAACTGCATGATAAGGATGGAAGAGAAATAGGTTGTGAGGGAGATATGAGATTGGGAAAACAGATAAGAGAAAAATGAGGGGAGAAAAAGTAAAGAGAGGAAGGATAGAATGAATGACAGATCCAGAAAAAATATATGTAGGAAGTTCTCTGAAATAGATTTTCCCCAGAAGAAAAAGAGAAGGGTATGTGATGACTTAGGAATGCAGCATTATTTATGATGTATTGACTTGAGAAAAAATATCATTTGGATTCAGAAAACGGTATTCAAGGCTAAAGCTTGATGATGGTGCCAACCTGCTGTTGTCCATCAGTCCACTGTGTTTGTGGCAGATGATTGAGATGATGTCATGTTTCAAAACCTGGGTTCGCTCCAAGGTCACCACCCACTGCTCAGAGGTCAAAGTGTGCTGGGCTAACAGAGACACCAGGCCCGTTTTCTCCTTCAATCTAACACAATGCTGTTTTCAGTTCATACAAGTTATCCTCAGCAAAGCTTTGGATTTTCTGTATTTCTTAACAAGGTAAGAAGCTACAACCACATATATTAAAAAAATAAAAAAAATATTTAAAAGTGACCACTTTACCAAATATATTCTATAGAATGCTTGCAATGTTAGTACTCAGGGCTCATTCACACCATGTATTGTCAGGCACCACTTAAACTATTCCACTACTCCATGCAGACAAACAATATGTAAACTGACATAGTCACACACACAGGGAAACGTTTACAAACATTTTGACAGACACACACATATTGAACCCGGGGCATAACTACATTTAAAATATGGTTCGAACCTCCATTTATCAAAATATTAAATTATATGACTATATTGTATGCTACACAATTCAATATATTATTATATATATCTTTTTTTTGCTTTTTCAAAGCAGCTTGGGAAGGTGTTAGGCTAAACAGCCTGGGAACAACGTTTGCAGTCCACTTTTTTGTGATCCTTTTAATAAAGTTTTTCCACACCGACGGCTTATTTGACATGGTGTCAACAATTAGCCTAGTAAACCTTTCATAAGTTAAGCCTAGCGGTCTCAATTTGGAAAATTCAAAGTTGGGAAAATTGGGGTGTTTTGACCGAATGTTCTATAAGTCTTTAAGCCATACAATTATTAAAAAAGAAACACATTTGTTGAGTAAGATCATCTGTATTCATAATCACTGTTATTTCTAACGTAAAAATAAAACATGATGCAAAAATAATGGATTAAGAAGCGCTTTTCTGGTGATGAAGGTAACATCAGCGATCATTGTACCAATGACAATTTAGTCGGCCGAGAGCATTTCAACCAACCAATCGATTAACTGACCAGAAGTTGTCAGCGCTACACATAATATAGTTCCCAGTTATGAAAGTAAATGTTGTCCATTTGTGATAAATAAATAAATATATGTATTTATTTATTTATCACAAATGGACAACATTTACTGTCATAACTGGGAACTATATTTTATATATATATATATATATATATATAGGGCAAAATATTTTAAATTACATGACATTAAATTACATTTCCTTTTAAAGGCCTATTATGCAAGTATGCTTAGTGTATTTTTTGTATCTACAGGTGGACGACATGTCTCAAGAAGATTATGTTCAAGCAGAACCATCAACAAACCCAGATGGAACCAAGTCTACGTCTGTGATATTAGAAGGAGAGTTCTTCAGCGGCGTCTCTCAAACACCAAATGGGGAGCTCCAGGTGGAGTGTCACCTGGATACTTCTGGTGGTGAGAGGACAAAGACCCCTTATAGGCAGACCTGCCTTTTTGAACAGTAGGGCAGTAACTGAGTACTGAGTAATATATTACTGTAACATGATTACTTTCACCTGTAAAGAGTAGTGTAAAGGATTACAATCTCCAAAACAGTAATTATATTACAGTTACTAATCCAAGTAATGCTGCGTTACTGCGTTACCAAAACGCAAAAACAATTTTGTCCAAGATAGGCTATCTTATGATGACGTTGCCCAACACTGCTGAACACACAGTAACATAGGGTAAACTAGATTCTCTCATTACTTTGAATAATTCGAACTACTTTTGACCTGTACTGGACATTATTCATGACTTTTATGTTCATAGACTTATTCGAATTTTTGTTTTTCTAAGGTAATTTTAGGTCTTCTAAATACTTGTACTGTCTGTGAAAAAGTTACATTAATCTTAATGTCCTGAGGACTGCTCCTAAAATGTGGAAACAGTTTGGCAAAAATATTTGGATGTTCTGTTTACATGTTCTGTTATCTCTTATGAATCCTCCTAACTACAAAATGAGTCAATGTGGGAGGAGTACCTGTAACTTGTATGTGTACTCTGCAAGTGGTATGTGAAGGATTTTAGTTTTTCTGTCTTCATTTGCTTGATGAGGCCTGTCTTCTCTCCTGATCTCTGTGATTAATAATCATGTTATGTCCCCAACAGAACAAAATATCATTAACAATGAGGAGCTCCGCATCGTCTTGGTGGGGAAGACTGGGGCTGGCAAGAGCTCTTCAGGAAACACAATCCTGGGGTTAAAAGTTTTTAAATCAAGGTTCTCCTTGAGTTCTATAACAAAGAATTGTGTTAAGGACAGAGGAGAAGTGGGAGGAAAGAAGGTGGCTGTGATCGACACTCCAGGCCTGTTTGTCACCAGTTTCGCTAAAGATGAGGTCGTCAAGGTGGTCAGCAAGTGCATCTCTTTCTCTGCTCCTGGTCCACATGTCTTCCTGCTTGTGATCCGACTGGGCAGATTCACAGAAGTGCAGAAGTCTGTGGAGATGATTCAGGAGCTTTTGGGTGAGGAAGCAGCCAAATACACCATGGTTCTGTTCACTCACGGGGACCAGCTTGAAGACGATACCATTGAAGAAATTATTGCTGAGAGTCCGATAGCTCAGGCCTTAGTTGATAAGTGTGGAGGCCACTTTCACGTCTTGAACAACAAAGTTCAGGATCCCGCTCAGGTTACTGAGCTCATGGCTAAGATTGACAAAATGGTCTTGAAAAATGGAGGGAGCCATTACACCACTGAAATGTTTCAAGAGGCTGAGAAGGCCATCGAAGAGAAAAAACAACGCATTTTGAAAGAGGACAAGTTGCAAGATGAAAGAAGCGCTAGGGATAAAGCTGGGAGGAAGAACACGTTCATAAAAACTGCAGCTAGTATTGGTGCAGCTAGTGGGAATGTTATGGGGGCTGGTGTTGGGCTGGTTGCTGGCCCACTAGGGGCTGCAGCGGGGGGATTGATTGGAGCCGGTGTAGGAGCTGCAGCGGGAGCTGTAACAGGATGTATCAGCCAGTGAACAAGAAACCTTTGAGCACTCAAACCCATGTTAGCGGTCTATAGTCTCATGAAGATTATTTTGTGAATTCTTCTCAGCAGCAGTAGCGTGCATAATAATTTCATTGTACTGTTTAGTGGTCATATGCCGTGAATGCTTGCTTACAAATGCTCAAGACTAAAATAAAATTTTATACAGCTGTCATTGAGTTAAAATCCCGTTGTAGTGATACTTAATGTCTGTTACGTTTCATTCTTTATTTCTGTTTTAGAGAGACACTTTTATTCAAAGCCTGTTGACAGGATTTATTCAAACAGTCTTTTCCTTGACGATGATTTGTGACGTAAAGCTATACTTTTACTATATGGGTATCTTGGAAGGATCCCGACTTCTCCAAGTAGTTTTTGAATCCATTTGGAATGTAGGAAGACGTGTTGGTTTCTTCCAGCTCATCCAAAATGAGTTGTCAAAAGCCTGAATTTTATTTTTCCTGGAGTGAGTGGCTTTTGTGCTGAGCTCGTGCAACGGACCTGAGAAGACTGAATAGGGACGTTTCTGCGATATCAGGTTTTTACCGCCCCCTGTGTTTCTAGCTCCTCCTTTTGCACCTGTACCTGCCTTAGTGCACACCTATACCTATACCTATACCTGCCTTAGTGCACACCTATACCTATACCTATACCTGCTTTAGTGCACACCTATACCTATACCTGCCTTAGTGCACACCTATACCTATACCTATACCTGCCTTAGTGCACACCTATACCTATACCTATACCTGCCTTAGTGCACACCTATACCTATACCTGCCTTAGTGCACACCTATACCTATACCTATACCTGCCTTAGTGCACACCTATACCTATACCTGCTCTAGTGCACACCTATACCTATACCTATACCTGCCTTAGTGCACACCTATACCTATACCTGCTTTAGTGCACACCTATACCTATACCTGCCTTAGTGCACACCTATACCTATACCTATACCTGCCTTAGTGCACACCTATACCTATACCTGCTCTAGTGCACACCTATACCTATACCTATACCTGCCTTAGTGCACACCTATACCTATACCTATACCTGCCTTAGTGCACACCTATACCTATGCCTGCCTTAGTGCACACCTATACCTGCCTTAGTGCACACCTATACCTATACCTGCCTTAGTGCACACCTATACCTATGCCTGCCTTAGTGCACACCTATACCTATACCTGCCTTAGTGCACACCTATACCTATACCTGCCTTAGTGCACACCTATACCTATGCCTGCCTTAGTGCACACCTATATCTATACCTATACCTATACTTATACCTGCCTTAGTGCACACCTTTGCTGGAGTGCATGGTGCAACACAGGTTATCCCAGCTATCTCTCAGTCACAAACATCAGCATTGTCCTCGGAAGAAGGGGAGACTAGAGGAAGAATAGAGCCTGAATAACAGGTTCTGTGATGCAACAGACAACGGACAGATCTCCATCTGTTTCTAGGATTTAACCTCCCACACGCCTGGCTATCTGCATTCACACGTTTCCTGGAACACAGCACACAAAAAAATCCGCCTCGTAGTCACGCCAGGCTCACACACACACACACACACACAGCCCATAGCTGCTTCTTTCATGTCTGCTAAAGTGGTTGACTCACCTAAGAAGAGGGACGAGAAGGGCAGCAATGAGAACGCCATTCCCTTCAACAAGTAGGACTTCCAGAGCCTGAAGAGCGAGTGTGAGAAAAGCCAAAGCCTGTTCTGTGACCCGACCTTCCCTGCCGACTGGACCTCACTGGGCAACAATAAACTGGGGCCGAACTCCTCCAAAGTCAAAGGCCTTCAATGGAAGAGACCCACGGTAAGGATTGGACTGCTCCACAGTGCCTGCTAGAGATGACAGTAGAGACAGACACACTGAAAGAGTCCTTTGAAATTGTGAAATTGATAATCCCTTTGAGTAACACTGGTAAAATAATTTAGTGTTTAAAAATGAGGCTAGTGAAATGGTATTTCATTTGTTTTCATTTTTTGGGAAATCATTTTCCACACATGCAAACAGTCTCACTCCTCCACCTTCCTGTAAATATGCATGGAGTCTATTTGACCAATTCAAAACCACTCTTGTGTGTTGACAGTGTAAATATCTGATCAGAAATACTGATTGGGATGATGAATGTTCACAGTGTTCTATTGTGCTGGTGGTTGTAGATTTCTGGACAGGTGCTATAGCCTATACTTTGGCATTTACTAATTTACTTTCATGTTTGTAGTCAAGTGCTTAGTAAGTTTGCAGATTCCAAGTAAGGTAGAATCTATAGCTTCTAGATGGATGACTAAAATGAAGTATTTCTAAGCCCAGGTTACTTTGGAAACTTTGGCGATTACAAATAAGTTGTCAGGTATTACAAACTGCATGTTAGCATTACTTGATATATGTGTTTCCACTGTGAACATATGTTTAGGATTTCTTCTTAAGAACATGCATCTTCACACTGCTGATTCACCAGTGGGCTTGTTTCGTCCAATCAGGAGCTGTGCTCCCAACCCCAGTTCATTGTGGGCAGAGCCATGAGAACAGACATTTGCCAAGGGGCTCTGGGTGAGTTTGATAAGACTATTTTACTTACGGTTAGAGGAGTTCATTGTCTTATGCAATTCGGGGCTGGGTGTGACTATATGAAACAGGGATATTCAGACCCTTCTGCACATGTTTTCATAACTAGGTTTGCAGAAAATGCATGGTATAAAAGTATTAAAAAAATGTTTACATTCACGCTGGTATATATCCTGTGAATTATCTCAACCCCCAGTGAACAGGGTGTGCACTTCTAAATGTTGCAGCTATAGCTTATACAAAATGTAAAACTGGGTGCCATAGATTTAAATGTTGGT
This sequence comes from Aplochiton taeniatus, assembly GCA_017639675.1. Taxonomy (NCBI): domain Eukaryota; kingdom Metazoa; phylum Chordata; class Actinopteri; order Galaxiiformes; family Galaxiidae; genus Aplochiton; species Aplochiton taeniatus. The sequence goes on along the minus strand of CM030174.1, from coordinate 33,773,476 downwards.
GTCAATTGTATTGATCATCACAGGAGACTGCTGGCTGCCATTGCATCTCTGACCCTGGACCAGGAGCTGTTAGCTCGAGTGGTTCCCCCGGATCAGAACTAGCTTGTGTCATTGGTGAATTGTATGACAAAATCTTACATTTAAAGCAATCCACCAGTTTGGCCATATAGCACAGAAAGATGCGATTGGGCAAGTATGTGGCATGTATGTTATTTTACGCTGTATAAGTGTATATTTATGCATATATGACAAGTTTCAAAGAGAAGAAAAAATGTATTGTGAGTAATTATTATTAGGATTTAATTTTTTTCATTAGTCAGCATTCAGTTATATCAAATAAAGCACCATTTCAATTTCGAAGAGTACATGTTGAAGATATAGGCCCGATGAAGGGCTCCATGAATTATTATTTTTATTTTTGTAGAGTAAGAGTTTAGGAGTCTAAAATGGTTTTGAGGCTGATCCATCTCTCATTGACTCTTGAGCCAGAACCATTGGCAATACTGGTGTAGAACTCCTGATACAAACATGAACTCGGGTCTTATGCCGCTACTTCTGAGTCAAACTGGAGTCTGCTCACTAATAAGGAATTTATTATATTAGGAGAAATGTTATAGCCCATAAGTTCTTCATCTGGCACACCAGTATGAGGGGAAGTGTGTATGCACTCCTTGAACTAAATGTCACCCGGAAACACAAACAAAAAGGATATTAAAAACAGTGATGGTTTTTATGCTACATTCAAAATATGAGATACATTCTACATTTAGGTCAGGTCTAATAAGTTGAAGAAGCAGGAAATGTGTATCAACTATCAACACACACTTTCCTCATAAAAATAACAGATTTGACAGAATGGTATACACAGTTCTTCAGTTGAACTATATATAAGCACCTCATCAGCAAATAAACATGTATAGACAACAATGCCAAATCATATTAATGATATTTAAAGGAAATCCTTAGAACAGCATCATTCCAACATAAAGCCTGCTGAGAAAGGATTCTGAATGTGTAAACTATTTGCCTCAAATGTAGAGGACTGTAGCAAATGAATGTTTTCCTTGTTTCTTGCTACACGTTTAGCATTCTAGTCCGACCGGGTGGACAGCTCCTTCTCAGAGAAGACCCGCAGGACAAAGCTGCCCTCGCAGTTCGGCTCAAAGGTGGAAGGGACAATAACGTACTCTCCTGGAGGAAGCTTAAAGCGGCCGCACACCTCCCGAAGCTTCTCAAAGCTAGGGCTGTTGGCCACAGCTTTCTGCTTCAGCAAAACGTCTGGGCCCAGGGTTTTGCCACCCTTATTCTGACAGGAGAGAGAACCACCACCATCGAGTGGATTCAATGTCATTACGTCATTATCTCAAACATACCTGTATTTCCTGGTTTTAATGCACCCCCAACAAATTTAGCCTTGCCCCGCATCGTAAAAATGTTCTCACAAGTGATTGGCAGGTCCTTGTCTTAAAGGGACTATCGATGGCCAAGTATTAAAACTACTGCATGTAATATAGTATCGGTTAACAACAATATACATACCTTTGCAGGAACCTGAAACAAACAAACAAAAAGAAGAAATACATTACAAACAAAAGCAGTAGAAACATGTATTTATTTGAAATATTTTTGTTATTTAATATAATTTATCCAAAATCGACTTAAGAGTAAACGCAGACAGACAGTCACTTTGACTTAGTTTGCTACTGAAACACTCTCAATTAGGCCTACTGTATTTGATGTAAATGGTTCCACCATGGGAAACATGCTGACCTGGTAAATGGTTCCACCATGGGAAACATGCTGACCTGGTAAATGGTTCCACCATGGTAAACATGCTGACCTGGTAAATGGTTCCACCATGGGAAACATGCTGACCTGGTAAATGGTTCCACCATGGGAAACATGCTGACCTGGTAAAAGGTTCCACCATGGTAAACATGCTGACCTGGTAAATGGTTCCACCATGGTAAACATGCTGACCTGGTAAATGGTTCCACCATGGTAAACATGCTGACCTGGTAAATGGTTCCACCATGGGAAACATGCTGACCTGGTAAATGGTTCCACCATGGTAAACATGCTGACCCGGGAAATGGTTCCATGGTAAACATGCTGACCTGGTAAATGGTTCCACCACAGTAAATGTGCTGACCTGGTAAATGGTTCCACCACAGTAAATGTGCTGACCTGGTAAATGGTTCCATGGTAAACATGCTGACCTGGTAAATGGTTCCACCACAGTAAATGTGCTGACCTGGTAAATGGTTCCACCACCATGGTAAACATGCTGACCTGGTAAATGGTTCCATGGTAAACATGCTGACCTGGTAAATGGTTCCACCACAGTAAACATGCTGACCTGGTAAATGGTTCCATGGTAAACATGCTGACCTGGTAAATGGTTCCATGGTAAACATGCTGACCTGGTAAATGGTTCCACCACCATGGTAAACATGCTGACCTGGTAAATGGTTCCACCACCATGGTAAACATGCTGACCTGGTAAATGGTTCCACCACTGTAAACATGCTGACCTGGTAAATGGTTCCATGGTAAACATGCTGACCTGGTAAATGGTTCCACCATGGTAAACATGCTGACCTGGTAAATGGTTCCACCACAGTAAATGTGCTGACCTGGTAAATGGTTCCACCATGGTAAACATGCTGACCTGGTAAATGGTTCCACCACAGTAAATGTGCTGACCTGGTAAATGGTTCCATGGTAAACATGCTGACCTGGTAAATGGTTCCACCACAGTAAATGTGCTGACCTGGTAAATGGTTCCACCACAGTAAACATGCTGACCTGGTAAATGGTTCCACCACAGTAAACATGCTGACCTGGTAAATGGTTCCACCACAGTAAATGTGCTGACCTGGTAAATGGCGAAGCCGATGCTGTTGTAGTCTCGTCCGACTCTGCGTTCTCTACGTTTGTCTTTCTGCATGAGACCCACCAGGAAGGTGCAGCCATCCTTTCCATCATGGGGGTCATCGTCCAAATCCTTCAGCTTCATGGCAAACTGGGGGTTTGTGCAGTACGTAGCTGTGTACACACACACACACACACACACACACACACACACACACACACACACTATAGCCTGAAGTCTACATGACAAGATTAGGCCTGCATAGCAACCCATCAGAGGTGTCTGGTAAACCTACATTCTCAATGAAAGAGTTTTAAATACAGTTCAATTTTGAATAGTGTTTTTTCCCCCCAATCTACATGGGCAATAGTAATAAAGAGAACCTACTAATACTAATACACCTACATTCTCAATGAAAGAGTTTTAAATACAGTTCAATTTTGTTCTACTAATACTACTAATACTAATCAGGTACCTGTGTTGTTACGGCAGCCACCCGCAGTGGAGCCCACCATCCACGTTCCATTGAACTGGTAGTGGCTCCAGCGGCCTAAATCCTCACTGCTCAGAGTGTCTGGGCTCAGGTTGCAAATCTCCAGCTTGGAAAACTGCTTCAGTAGCTCAGAGTAGGCCATCCTGCACGGACATCATTACAGTCAACACATTAATATGACCACTACTTATGAGCATGGATGAAACGCAGCTTATGGATTAGAGTTCATCAGACGAAAGCCAATGAAGTCAAATGTTTGCCGTCTGTTTTTGATAATCCATTTATTAACAAAATGAATGAAATCCATCGTGTAAGTGTCTTACAGATATTGTCAAAGAATAAGGAGACGCCCACCAAAACTCTCCATCTTCAGCTGAGTAGTCCAGTTTGGTTTTCTCTTCAGGCAGGACCGCATCCCATTCCTCTGAACTAATGAACGGCAAAGCAGTCACCCTTATATTCTTTCCTATTTCAACACACTACAGCTTAAGTAAAGTAAATTCATATTTACTTGAAATGTCGTAGCTAGAACCTTAAAACCCACATTGTTTTATTGAGTAATTGTTCTGTTGTCCAATCATTCTAATAGACGATGACACAAAATATGAGCTAGCTATTGGACTCACTCATCACTCATTATTATACTTATTCCTATGTTTATTATATGTATTATTTATTATATTATTATACTTATTCCTATGTTTATTATATGTATTATTTATTATATTATTATACTTAATCCTATGTTTATTATATTTATTATATTATTATGATTATTCCTATGTTTTTGGACTCACTCATCGCTCCAGGGTCCACTCCACTCCACCTTCCCCCAGGGGTTCCTGATCCTCACCAGCTCAACAGGAGTTCCACGCATGTGGACCTGCACTCAACAAAGACAAACGGACATTATGTAGCAGATTTGTAAGATGTACTAATGAGATACTCAGAGCCAACCTCCGACACAAAGTGTAACCATTGCAGGTCAAACTGTCACCAATACATTTGTTTTGTATCTACTTGTTCATCATGTTGACAGTTATTGGGACATGAATACCTTTTGTACGGCTTTTAAAAAATATCGCTGTGTAATACACAGGTAGCCTATGTGCTTCTAATCATGTACCATGGCAAATAGAGGAGATTGTGATGACATAAAGACATATATATTTGGTTCACATTAGACAATTCCAGTTTTGATCCACGCACGATAAACCAGACACAAAAGAAACAAAGAAAAGACAGAGGAATTGTATTAATGTTCAGCTGAGTAAGAAGCTTAAGAACTGTGGCTGCTGCTTGTACTGTAGGACTATATCCTTACACATTTCGCAATGCCTGTACCAGCGTATATGTACAGTTTTTTGGGGGAATACCTTACGGCACGTCATCTCCTTCTCCTGACTCGACATGTCTTTGTAAATGATTGTAAAGTCATTATTTTATGCAGATCTTTAAAGGATTGCAGGAATTATGGAAACATGTATGGACTTATTGTCTTGATATGCTGTATCCGTTGTCCTCACCTCCTCTGCTCCAGTAATGGAATAGGCATGTCCCTTCACCAGCTTCAGAGGAGTCGTTTTCTCAGAGTCATCTGAATTAGTAATCTAGTACAAAAGAACACACACAGAGCAAACAAATTCAGCTCCTTCCAAAATAGACAACTCAAACATCCAAATAGTTTGGAAATGTCTTACACTGATGGAGCACCCCAGCAGGGCTCCCTTCCCCAGTGCCCTCTGTATGATTTGAAACAGGAACGGAGGAGCCTTGCCCAAGATGTACTTCTCAGCGATGCCCCCAGTGAAGTCCTCAAAGCCCTCACTGCTGGAGCCCCCAGCCAGCGCCTCGTAGCAGCCGTTCACCCTACAAACACAGACACACACACACACATCCACACACACACCAGAGCCTTTGTTTAACAGCTCATTTTGAAAGCTCTGAATAAGGGTCTGTAGTTTCCAACATATTTCTTTGCAAATGATTGATTTTTCACCTATAGTGCTACTATATTCTTTAGCAAATCTGATCTACTCTGTTAAAATATGACTTTCAAATGTTATTACAGTGTAATATATTAATGTGGAGTGACCCTGCAATTTTGCTTTCTCAGGACAGTTCTCTACTATACTTTTTTATTACTGCCACTTCTCTGACCAGACATTGACCTTTAAATGAACCAGCCTGAAAACACCATAACAATTAAGACATGAAAAGTGGTTAAATCAAGTTACTGTTTATGTTTAATTAGAACAGTCCTCATACTGGGAGAAGCCTTGTCCACTCACTTGGCATAGGCCTTCTCCAGCAGAAAAAAAACTTTGACTAAAACATACGGTGGATTTTGATCAAGAGTACCATACAAATCAATGGCCACTCACTTGGCATAGGCCTTCTCCAGCAGGGCGCTCCAGAACTCCAAGCCCTCGACAGAGTGCACAAACAGCAGCTTCCCGTTCTTGGTAGGAAGCCGGTCGTCAATGACGACGTCCACCCACTTGCCGTACTGCCAGAACTGTGGACACAGAAACAGGATTGCCGCACGTTTCCATTTAGTGGACCTCTAAAACACTTTAACACATGGGCCTCTGCCAAAGTACTGCTTTAACAACCAAGAGTACCAACTTTATCCCATTCTGTTTATGGTTGTCAAACAATTATATCTTTTAATACTAACCCTTGTAGCCACATTACGCAAGACAGCAACATCAGTTTGGATATTGATACCGATTTTAAGATATCGTTTGGTTATATATAAAAAAAAAAAAATTAAAAAGTATCACGGATGCCCTCATACACATGATACTGATCAACTCAGATAAAGACCTGGAAGTGAAAGATGCCGGCATATTTGTTGTCAAAGTCCTGATCCGGGGGAACCACTCGAGCTAACAGCTCCTGGTCCAGGGTCAGAGATGCAATGGCAGCCAGCAGCCAGCAGTCTCCTGTGATGATCAATACAATTGACACCAACATTTAAATCTATGGCACCCAGTTTTACATTTTGAATAAGCTATAGCTGCAACATTTAGAAGTGCACACCCTGTTCACTGGGGGTTGAGATAATTCACATGATATATACCAGCGTGAATATAAACATTTTTGTAATACTTTTATACCATGCATTTTCTGCAAACCTAGTTATGAAAAGATGTGCAGAAGGGTCTGAATGTCCCTGTTTTGTATAGTAACACCCAGCCCGAATTGCATAAGCCAATGAACTTTAACCGTAAGTAAAATAGTCTTATCAAACTCACCCAGAGCCCCTTGGCAAATGTCTGTTCTCGTGGCTCCGCCCACAATGAACTGGGGTTGGGAGCACAGCTCCTGATTGGACGAAACAAGCCCACTGGTGAATTAGCAGTGTGAAGATGCATGTTCTTAAGAAGAAATCCTAAACATATGTTCACAGTGGAAACACATATATTTAGTAATGCTAACATGCAATTTGTAATATCTGATAAAGTGTTTGTAATCTCCAAAGTTTCCAAAGTAACCTGGGTTTAGAAGTACTTCATTTTCGTAATCCACCTAGAAGCTATAGATTCTAGCTTACTTGGAATCTGCAAACTTACTAAGCACTTGACTACAGACATGAACATAAATTAGTAAATGCCAAAGTATAGGCTATTGCACCTGTCCAGAAATCTACAACCACCAGCACAATAGAACACTGTGAACATTCATCATCCCAATCAGTATTTCTGATCAGATATTTACACTGTGTCAACACACAAGAGTGGTTTATATGTTTGGAAAATGATCTCCCTACGAAAAAAAGAAAAGACATTTTCAAGTTATTTTGCCAATGTAGCTCAAAGGGATGTTCCAGATCAATTTCACATTACCAAAAGAGTTGATTATATTGTTAGTACATTTTGACATGTAGTCATAAACGTCTGGTGTGTTCAAGGCCAAACAGAAAAGTTTTAAACTTTAATGGTCCAAGTGGTTATTCCTACTTACTTTCTTATACTCTAATACAACAAAGTAAATACTCTATTAACATATATTATATAGTATTATACGGATCTTGAGTCAGCATGCATGTAAAGATCAAAATCCTTTCAAACCAATACCCACTATTTAACAATAGTGTTAAACATTTGAGATGCATATTTTCTATGGAATTCCAGGGAGGAAAATTATTATGTTGTTTCTATAGAGAGCTCCACAGGGAGGAAAAAGATGATATTTTGTCTCTATTGATTAACAGTACTGCAAGCCGAGCACATTCTCAAGAACTCTTTCAGTGTGTCTGTCTCTGCTGTCATCTCTAGCAGCCACTGTGGAGCAGTCCAATCCTTACCTTGGGTCTCTTCCATTGAAGGCCTTTGACTTTGGAGGAGTTCGGCCCCAGTTTATTGTCGCCCAGTGAGGTCCAGTCGGCAGGGAAGGTCGGGTCACAGAACAGGCTTTGGCTTTTCTCACACTCGCTCTTCAGGCTCTGGAAGTCCTGCTTGTTGAAGGGAATGGCGTTCTCATTGCTGCCCTTCTCGTCCCTCTTCTTAGGTGAGTCCACCACTTTAGCAGACATGACAGAAGCAGCTATGGGCTGTGTGTGTGTGTGTGTGTGTGTGAGCCTGGCGTGAATACGAGGCGGATGTTTTCAGTGCTGTGTGTTCCAGGAAACGTGTGAATGCAGATAGCCAGGCGTGTGGGAGGTTAAATCCTAGAAACAGATGGAGATCTGTCCGTTGTCTGTTGCATCACAGAACCTGTTATTCAGGCTCTATTCTTCCTCTAGTCTCACCTTCTTCCGAGGACAATGCTGATGTTTGTGACTGAGAGACAGCTGGGTTAACCTGTGTTGCGCCGTGCACTCCAGCAAAGGTGTGCACTAAGGCAGGTATGAGTGTGAAAGGAGGAGCTAGCAGAAACACGGCGTGTAAATACGACCAAATATGGTATGGATTGAAAGGAAGTCAGCTAAGGAATTCAGTGCAACTCAAGACGTGTTCCGTTCTGTACCAGTAAATGGATGGAACCTCTAGCGTCTATAACACTTGGAGTGGATTAAAAACGAAATGTTTAAAGATGATGTAGTGAGATCATATACCATATTCTGTGTGCCATCAAACTGTGTCCCACAGCTTCTTATCTCAGGATATTCTTCCTGAACCAAACTCATGTTGCTTGTTTTGAATTGGGAGAGAGAGCCCTCTTCCATTTTGCTCTCTAGTCATGGAACAATTTACAAAACATCTTGCAGCTGGAGGTTCTGGTGTATCTGTGTGAATTCAAAACACTAGTAAAAGCTAGGATAAATGAGAATTGAAAGTGCTATATTTTGACTGGATCTATGTAAATCCAATGAGTATGTATACATTGGAGAATATTGTAATTGTTGCTTCTTTTTAAACTGTTGTTTTTGTGTCTGTTAACATTCATTTTTTATAATGACTGTAGAGCTGCTTTCATGGCCAGGTCTCCCTTGGAAAAGAGATTCTTAGTCTCTCGCATCGGACTTCCGGGTTACAGAAATGTTAAATAAATAAAAGAAAAATGTTCCACTGCTTTTCTTTAACCTTGCAGGCGTTCTAGTTGGTGGAGGAGTTGGACGCGCTTTCCCCTAAAACTTGTATTTATTTATTGTGGTACTGAAACTTAAATATACAGTACTGTGCAAAAGTTTTGGGCAGGTGAGGTTGTTTTGACGGCAAATGGTGGTCACACGAAATATTTATGTGATTTAGATTTTTCTTCTTTTCATTCATTTTGCATGATAGTTGATGGAACCAAAACTATTTACGTTTCTACTTTTGAAAGCATTCGTACTTTACAGCACCCCCAACCCACCTGCCTAAAGCTTTTGCACATTACTGTATATGTTGCAAAATGTACCTTCCATCCTCGGATGTCATTTTTGCAGGCTTTCCATTTAGTTCGTATCCCTATCGAACTGCCCCAATCGGTTCCATTTTGAAGAATTTTGTAGTATTGTAAAATGCTGTGGTCATGTTTTGCGTTTAGAGGGCAGCGCGTGGAAAAGGTTTCCACTTAGATTGGGTAGGAGTACATCTTGTGGAAAAAGAGTGCATGTGCATTGCACAGTGCCCCATTTGTAAAGTTTTGCAGGCCACTTTTTATCAAGTCACAAAGATGTTCAAACATTCTTGACAAAATTATATTGAAATTCAAATATAATTCAATGAATATGTTTTTACAGGTTAGCATAGAGGGAAGAATACATACAAGTAAATATAAAAGGTAAGGAAGATATGGAGCAAGATTGAAGGTATGGAAATCGTTTATTTACCTTTTAAAACATTGTTTAAAAAGTATTGTGAGACCATAGTTTGCCAACAAGCAACATTGAGTGGAGCTATAACCTGTGAAGCTTTCAATTCAGTTTTTTTAAATACCTTATTTTGTAATAAGTGAGTTTTGTTACTTCAAACCATTTGATATTCAATTGAATTATGAAACAATAGATTCCTCCATGTACGTTGTTCCATATTGCCATTTTATGCAGACCTATGGTCAGTGGTTTTGTGTTCTCCTTGAGATATTTTGATATTTTGGCCTGTAAATTTAATTGTTAAACACGTTATATTGTGATAAGTGATTTTACTCAGTTAATTATATATTTAAAAACAAATTTGGTTAGATGTAATTTGACAATAAAAAAATAGTACATTTAGCCTAATGTTTTTTTTTTTTTGCATTGCAGTCCAAACCTAACGCTGGGACTAAGAAAACATTTTGGGAGCCAATCCAAATACAATACATTTTATTTTACTTTATTTTACCATAATAACACAAAATAATGATGTATATATAACATAAAACTCAATCGCATACCCAAGAAATACAGAAAATAATCGTAATAACTAATAATCTGGGGAGTTGAAAACTTTGTATATTAAATGAAAAACAAATGTACACTTGAATGAGAAAGTATCTAACAAATGTTTGGGAATGAACAGATCACAGTTCCTTCTTTGAAATCACATTGACGACAATCTTTCCTATGTTTCTGTTGGCTTCCATGTGCTGGTGAGCCTCTGCAATATTCTCCAAGTTGAATATGCTGTCAATCACAGGTCTTAGGGAGGACGTCTGGTCTGAGAAGAAAGGTAAAGCTTTCTCTGAGAAAGCCTGAACGAGGTCTGCTTTGTACTGTACAAAGGGAGAATTACGTCAGCATGAATACACACACACACACACACACACACACACACACACACACACACACACACACACACATATATATATATATATATGTATATATATTTAAGATTAGTAAACTATTTATCTTCCAATGGTGAAAATGTTGTTGATCCCTCATTATTATAATACTATAAAGGAGACAAACAATCTGACAGATGACAAAAAATTGTTCAAGAATTTTACACCAATATTTCAACTATATCAATACAAGACTACTGTAAAGTGTAATCTACATCATAGCTACTCAAGCTGCAATCTTTTTAACAGAGAATGTCCCAAGGAAAACTTTAGAGAATATCCGTTTCGGAAAATAAATTTGTACTTGGCGTTTAAACTGATATGAGATATATAGGCCTATGTGTATTTTTATAGATTTTTTATTAACATTTTTCTTTTTCATTATTGACCAAGTACTTCGCCTGGACTTGTGTCACGGCTCCCTTTTGAGAAACCCTGATCCACATGACATGAAGAGGAAATGCAGAAAACATTCATACGGACATCTTTTCGTTTTTTGTGAGCTTTCACCTTTAAGTGGCGAGAGCGGAGGAGACTGCTGAGGAGATGGCCTCTCTTAGACAGCAGCTTTCCCAGCAGTTCCCCCTTCACTGCCCTGCCTCCAATGGTACCGTAAAGAACCCACCGGCCATCAATGGCTAGACAGCCCACATTATTTTCCCAGCAGCTACCACCGATGCAGTCCAGAATGATGTCTGCTCCCCTGCCTAACATAGAACATATAAAAAAAATTAAGCAAGAAAGAATTTAAGACACAAGAAATGGCAATGGTAAGTTAGTTAAAAAAAAAAAAATGCTGGTATGCATGCTAAGGTGCACAGGTGCTGAGGTGCTAAGGTGCTAAGGTGCACACTAAGACACACTCGCCTTTTGTAAAATCACGAACTTTCTCAGCAAAGTCTTCCTGTTTATAGTTGAAGCCAGCTGCTGCACCCAGGTGTTCTGCCATGCTGAGTTTCTCTGTGCTTCCTGCAGTAACAACAGGTATAGCACCAGCCAAGCGGGCTAGCTGAACGGCTGCTGTTCCAACCCCACTGGCTCCAGCATGCACCAACACCACCTCTCCCTCCTTCACGTGAGCTAAGACAAGACAGAGCATCCTGGTCAGTTTTCAGAGAGTGAGTGAGTGAGTGAGTGAGAGAGAGAGAGAGAGAGAGAGAGAGAGAGAGAGAGAGAGAGAGAGAGAGAGAGAGAGAGAGAGAGAGAGAGAGAGAGAGAGAGAGAGATAGTTCCCTACAAACTTAAAATGCCACTTTCAGACATGATAGTGTTGTGTTATTTTAATGTCATTAGCCATATCCTTCAACTGTAGTTGCCAATCAAAAGTGAAGTGTTTTAGGGTTAAACAAGAAATAATAAATAAACGAGATAAACAAATACGTATACCTGAAAGCAGAGGCGTCGTCCCCATTCAGCTGTTGGTTTGAACCCCAATCCGTAGTATTATGTACACACGCTAACGCGTCATTTGGCCGTAAGTGGAGTTGTGAAACCGTGCCAACCTTAAATAAAATGGGGTGGTGTGTGACCCCTTTGCGTGAAAGTACAGTGCTCCGCTGTGAGCAGCTTATACCTACGAAGTGTAGCAGTTGGAAAGCGGTGAGCCAGGCTTCCGGAATGGCGGCAGCTTGATCGAGCGAGAGGTGGAGAGGGACCCTCATGAGGAGCGGCGCCGGAACATTCACGTACTCCGCGTACCCTCCTCCGGCGAGCAGAGCCATGACCCTGTCCTCGACTTTCCAGCGACCTTTGACACCCGGGCCCACGGCAGTCACTGTACCCGCGACCTCCAGGCCTAGGATCTCGCTTTGACCTGGAGGAGCTGGGTACAACCCTCTCCTCTGTTTCAAAACGACAAATGTGGGTATGAGTTGTAGGCCAGGCAGCACGGAGAGAAGTCTCAAACTTGTAAATTACAAATTAAAAAATGAATTATTAGCAAGCAAAGAAAATATAGGGTTTAACTAAAATAGGGTATAAAATCAACTTCACGTATCGTGTAAAACGTAATGTATCTTGGGTACTAATCTAAGTCTTTGCATTGTATATACCTGTAGTAAGTCGGCTCTGTTCAGGGCAGTGGCATGGACCTTAATGAGTATTTCGTCATCTTTTAGATGAGGTCTAGGGACCGTTCTCAGAAGTAGACTCTCTGCGCCTCCTGGTTCATCAACATGTACTGCCAGCATCATCTAAAAACGGGTTGGATATATTTGTTTAACGTCAAATAAGAACAGCCATAGGCTAAGCGCAGGGAAATAAATGTTTGTTGTATGAAAGTGTTTTCTTAAAGACATTTTTCTTTTACGTGGCATGGCCTTATCTGCTATCTGTAGCCAGAGCAAAAGTAATTCCGAACGGCAGTGACATCTAGCGTCTGCCTGGAAAAACAAAGACTTAAACCCCCTAGTCTGCGTTCTGTTCCTCCTCCTTTGAAACCATACAATTGGAGTGGGGCAGTTGAGATGGCGTAGAATTGTTTAGCCTATTATTAATTATATTTCACTTAAATGCACTAAATCCATTTCCACATCTCCCAGACCCATTATTACACTTCTGGCTTTTCATTTAGGAGGTAGGCCTACTTGTCTTGATGTATGTGATAGACTACTTATACCTTTTGGTAAATTGTTGAGAAAAGCTATGTCTTGACTCTTGAGCATTCGTCTTTTTTTCTGCTTCAGATGAAGAGACGGGTATTACATGTGACCCCCCATCCTCTGCCCTTGGGTGAAATCAATACCGACTCCTTTTTATTTGCGGTTATTTATTTAACATAATTAGGCTAAACATTTTAAAACGCTATCTGCTTGTAACGGAGCTAACAGTTCCCCTGTAAATAATATTTAAATAACGGTCGAAATGTAGCTTACAGTAGGCTCCTCATAACAAATCATGTGATAACGTGATCAATGAGTTTATGAGAAATAATAGATATATAAGTGTAAAGAGGAAATCGACAAAAACATGTATCTGCTATTCATTTGCTCTTACCCCCACGTTGCGATGAAGACTAGATGATCTTGTGCTTAAATTGAGTAGGCTCCATGTCCATGGCTTTTTGTAAAAATGTTTAAACATTTTACAAAAAGTAAACTGTTTTTTTTTGCATTTAAGACAAGTGATTGCAAAGGAATTCTGCTTTAAACTGGTACAGTCTAAATCTTAACCGCAAGTTTTAGGGGTCAATTGACCAATCGGAGAAGTGTTGTCATGGAGCCCAGTTATATCCTCTGACACCGGAAATTTGGGCGCGTAAATGGTTGGATCAAGTTGCTGTTGATATATATTTTTCCATAAAGAGAAAAAAACAAACAGATTTTAAAAATGATTGTAATGAATATTCGTCACAACAAAATCTATAGAAAAACATTACATGTGACATTTTCATTTGTTCAATATATTTACCAAGAATTGTAATCTTTACAAAATGGAACATGTATATTTGTAATTAGGGGAGGTATGTTAGGAAGTCAAACGGATAAGCATTACTTAGACAAAATAAATTATTATTATCAAGTCGTTTTCATTGTAATTTAGTACAGTAAGGAAGCGATATTTAAGCAGCAAAATACAATTTTACTTTTCAGCACTGTTAAGTCATTGTTACTCAGCTAAAAGATTCCCTACTACCACACCTTAAACTACAACCCTGGCTAAGCCCGCCTAACCTACCAGGTTGTATAGTTAAAGTAAGCATTACTGTTATTATTAATTTTAAATCAATGTGTCAAAACTCCCCAGCAACCAAAAACAAAAAACTGTGCAATGGGTTTTACATGAGTAGGGTAATTAATGTGAGCCACAGAATAAGGTGATAAGCTCATATGTGAGTGCGAGAAAAAAAAATTGATGAGTATGTTTAAGGTAATCACTGTCTAAAGTGTGTGTGTGTGTGTGTGTGTGTGTGTG
>CM030174.1:33749002-33754002 GCA_017639675.1 Aplochiton taeniatus | reverse complement strand
TAAAAGGTGTAGGAGGAGGAGAAGTGGTCGGAGCGGGTTGTGCTGTTGGCTGGAAGAACAATATACCGAGCCGTTATAGTCATTATCAGGCAGCAGCACCCCATTCTGAACCAGATGTGGGTGTAAAATATGAGAAAGGGGGATATTTGCAATATAGAGACAAAGATCCAGCAGGGTCATGACCTTTATTCTCCATCTCTGATTGCTCCACACCACCTTCCATTCTGGGTGGTTGAGTGGCTCTACAACTACACACACATCTGACTGACCTCGCTGTTAGTAAAACAGAGACACCTCTGATTGACTGCTCTTCATATCAGGGTGGTTGGCATCAGTTGCTCCAATATGGAAGTGTGGGTAGAGAGTTTCTGATTGGTCTTTCACTGTCTGAGAGAAGACTGCTGACAGGGTTTCTGTAGAAACAATAACTTACAATCGACAGGCTGGTCTCTATTATCTGTCTCTACTGTACAGAGAATAGTAGACCATGGAGTCAGTCCATTCCTATATCACTCTATATCATTCATATAACAGAATAATACAAATGAACTATTACAAACCATCTGTGTCTGTATTAAGCCTTTTTACGTTAAACATGACTATGAAAGGAAGGATGAGAAGGTGTGAAGCAGAGGGTGGACACAGAGATAATGAACTTTAACCTTGAGCAGCAGGGTCCTGACCTTTAACCTCCATCTACGGTCTCTGATGTGGGTAAAAACATACTGTCAGTTCTGACAGGTGAGGTAAGCAGACTGAGAGGTGAGGACAGGTAAGACGTAGGAGGCAGGGCTAAAGGAAACCAGGAAACTGCATCACTTTAATAGAGGAATCACCTGTGTATAAGTGTGGTTTATTTGTATTCATAAAGTATATCTCTCTACTAAGGGTTTGCTTTAATCAGAACACATAAAGGTGAGGCAGGTAGTCTGACAAATTAGACAAGGTAAAGAGTACATTTGACTGTAATTAGACCAGGAAATTGAATATCTGTTATTAACCAGTCACACATGTCAACGTGCTTCAATAATAAATATGAATGAATGCTGCAGCTTTACGTACAGTATGTCCATTATCAAATGTGCTTTCACCTTTTGACCACATAGGGGCAGACCATCATGTTCCATCCCAGTAATCTACAGACACACTGCAGAGTAAGAGGAATAGAAACACACTTCAGTGGACAACACTACAGTGATCTTGTAATGGAAATGTTCAGCTCTTCACAGAAAATAACCAATTAAACAGAGTGAGAGTCCGGGCAACAATCAAAGTATAACTTTATTGATGACTACAGAGTGCCGGTCTGTGTACAGCGTAATTACTACAGTGAGTTCACTCCTACAACATAGTAAGTTCTGATTTGTTGACAAGGTCGAAACTAGTATCGTCTCGGTCTGAACTAAACAAGTCATTCAAATGGTCAAGGGGGATCACGTGTTACTTCCCAGTATTGAAAAAGACACGTTTGCCAACTTTTGTCAGAATAGCTGCAAACAGACAACACCAGCCTTCAGTGTCTCAGAGAGGCACATGTTGTCTCTGTGGTGCTCTGGTCTTCACTCTGACCCTTCCCTCACATCTGGACAACCGCTCAGACTTGAACATTCTTTAGGATCCCCAAATGTGCCCCGTAAAGTCTTTCCTAGAGTAATGCAGGCCCACAATGCACTAAAGAACCTTCCAACTGTCCACACCAACTTCCTGTATAATACATTTCCTCATAATTATAAACACATAGATCTAAAGATTAGTAATCACAATATTAGATGCCATTTCCTTCTTATGTTGGTAAAGATTATTTGTATATTTATGTAAGGCCTTTATCCCCATTTAACTCCCATTATCTATTACACATAAAGTAGACTAAAAATGATGACACAATATATTATAACAATGATCAGTAATAAGGAGTCAATAATGAGCTATCAATTGGACTAATTATTACAGTGACAATATTCATGACTATTAGGTTCTCTGTTGGGGAGATCCCTGCTGACAGTGTTTGTATAGAAACAGTAATTCACATATATAACACCACTGTAAGGACAGTAGAAACCCAGGTCACCATCACTACATACTCATTATCAATCAAATAATCATTCATAACAAACTAATAAAATCAAATGTTCAAGAAAACTCCCATTTGTCAAGTCTGTCGTCGCTCTTCACCTCATGTAAATCACATCGAATTGTAATGAATTAGGTATGCTATACAAATACATCTGACTGACATCACTATTAGTAGTACCGAGACCCCTCTGATTGGCTGATCTTTATATCAGGGTGTTTGGCACCACCAGCTTTTCCAATAGAGAAGTATGGGTAGAGTTTCTCAGTGAAGGTGTCTTTATAAGTGTAGATGTGAGTCATGTCTTCAGGGTCGTAGAAGGACACCTCCCCCCTGTCATAGTCCAGCTGGACTCTGATCCTCTGGAGGCTCTTCTTAACAGTGACAGTCTGACTCCGCCCATTAGTGTACTTACCACTCCTCTGCACTATAACCCAGATTCCATAGTCAGGGGAGGCATCAAGCTCCCCCTTCCTGTCTGCTGACTCTTTGGCCACTCCTATAGTCCAGACAGGATGGTCTCCCACCTCCACCTCCCAGCTGTGCTGTCCTGAGCTGAACCCCTCAGAACCCAGGACAGTGGTGTAGTTAGTGCTCCTCTCTGGGTTGTCAGGGAGCTGCTGCTTGGTGTCTGTGTTCCTCACACCGTTCAGATCATCAGACAGAGAGAGACGGGTGTGTGCAGTGTTTGGGTCCAGAATTACAGGAGTGAACTTGACCCTCTCCTTCATCTTCTCCCAGACTCTGAAGGTCATGTTTCCCAGGTGTTTGGCCACGTCTATCAGAGCTCCTGAGACCAGCTGTGGGTCGGGCCGAGTGCACTGGGCTCTGGCGCTGGTCTGAGTTTGTTTGTAGCTGGTGAGAAATGACACCTTGTGTTTCTGCAGGTCTTGTTCCACAGCAGAGATGCTGTCTGAGAGAGAGGAGATCTGCTCCTGAATCCTCTTCATCTCACTGTGAATAGTCTTCCCCTTCTGCGCCTCTTCTTCCCTCAGTGCTGCCAGTCTGGCCTCCTCTTCCTCTCTCAGGGACTGGTGCAGCTTCTCAAACTCCATCTTGACCTGTCTCTCTGTGGCCAATAGCTGCTTCTTAGAGTGCTGTGTTATTTCATTGTATTCCTTCTCGACATCTTTATATTTGTCTCTCTTATCGTTAAGAGCCCTAAGATCAGATTTTAGCTGGTCTTTCAGGTCAGTGACTGCCTGTTCAATAGGAATCACTTTGTGGGACAGAGGATGAGTGACGTCACAGACGTGACACACGGCTCTCTGTTCCTCCTCACAGAACCATTTAGGCTCCTCTGGATGTTTAGCACACACCACCTCCACCTCCTCCTCTCCTCTCCCCTCCTCAGAACCCCCAGCTTTCTGTCTGCCTGCATACAAGTCAGACAGTTCCTTCAAGGAAAATTTTGTAATGACTTCTTTGGAAGACTTTCTCTTACAAACAGGACAGTTCTTGTTGTTAGCTTGTTCCCAGAACTTTGTCAGGCAGGCTGAACAGAAGCTGTGGTGACAGCTCAGAGAAACAGGGAAAGTAAAAGTCTCTGAACACACAATGCAGCTCAGACAACTTTGAAAAAGATCCATCTTCTTCCTCTCAGCCATTATCCCTGGTATTCAAAGTATACTAAAACTCACCCAAATCACGTTGTGTTCCGTTTAAATCACAATGACCTCAGTTCGGTTTATTATTTTGAAACAATCAGGACATATTTCCCCGTCCTGTCTTGTGTAATGGCGGCACTGTTATCGCCAACAATGTCAGAACATACTTTCTCTTTCACTCTGTCAGGTCGTACAGACACGTTGAATCCCAACACCGTCTCTGTCCTTCCAGCAGATAGAGCAGTTCCTATCACCATGACAACAGGGACTGAACGAGATGCAGCCTACTCTCTTGTCTTCCTTCAGAGAACAAAAGGCAGTTGCTTGTTCAGATACATATTGTAAAAGTTTCATTTGATTGTAAAATCTTTAAGATTCATATATCCACTTTATGGGCAAAATAAATGTTCTAGCTATTCTATGAACTCCAGAAACCATATGTTGGGTCATGTAATCTCATCTGCTTGCTTGTGTTTCCATTCACTCCTTAAAACAGATATGGTCATTAATACTTACTAATCAAACAAGAAGTTTTTATTTTCTCCACAGATTTCTCCCCAGGCAAAAAGTTAATGAAAAGTTACTAGTAAAAGAAAACAATGAACAGTGTTCAGTCAGTTGGAACCCAGCCAGTAGTCTGACTGGTGAGGACAGGTAAGAGGTAGGAGGCAGGGCTAAAGGAGACCAGTAAACTGGATCACTTTAATGGAGAAGTCACCCGTGTATAAGTGTGGTTTATTGGTATTAATAAAGTCTAAAGTAAGGAATAGAAAGACACTACAGTTAGACAACAGAGCAGCACAGTAGACAGCACTATAGTGATCATTACACAGAGTAATGCAGGCCCATAATGCATTAAAGAACCTGTTAAGGTGAATTCTGTTTGTGAAAAGATATAAACACATTACAAGAGACTGTAGAGCAGCTCAATAGACAAGTTTTTGTGGGTGCTGAACTTCATTTAAAGCTCAGCCTTGGCGCAGCTGAAACTAATTTAAACGCTGTCATTATCAGTGCAACATTGAATAATCTTTTTATTTTGTTTGTACATTAAATTTGTGGTTTGC
This sequence comes from Aplochiton taeniatus, assembly GCA_017639675.1. Classification (NCBI taxonomy): domain Eukaryota; kingdom Metazoa; phylum Chordata; class Actinopteri; order Galaxiiformes; family Galaxiidae; genus Aplochiton; species Aplochiton taeniatus. The sequence continues at coordinate 33,749,257 of CM030174.1, read as the reverse complement.
CATAGTAGGCCTATAGGTTGCTATTTTATTTATATAACACAGTTAAATACTTACTCAAAACTATTTTTCCAAAGGATTTATTCTGCATTTTTCCATATATTACTATTATATCCTTTACTTAACCAAGTCTGATTGAGATTAAAACCTCTTTTTCAAGAATGACCTGGCCAAGAGAGCAACATAAACATTTTAAAACACCAAACATAGACAATAAAAAAAATGAAAAATGTGCATACACACAATGTCATACTCTAC
>CM030174.1:33716502-33744002 GCA_017639675.1 Aplochiton taeniatus | reverse complement strand
ACTGGCACTGTGCACCCGGCCCTGTCGGTGTCCTCAAGGGAGACTTTTTTAGGTTGATGAACTCGACAGAGGAAGCAGCATGTATTTATTAAAGCTGTTGTCTAGAAAGATTTAGACAAGTCTATTGACAAAAACTTGGATTGCCTTGGTTTATTTTATCCATGCGCCAACTGATCATTTGTATAATTAACAAAAGGCCTTGATTGAACAAGTTGATGGAGCTGACTTTATTCAGTGTTTTGTTGGTGTTAGATCCAGAGTCCAAACTCTGATCGAAAGGGACGACCAGAGGAGCGGGGAACAGGAGGGAGGAAAGAGGGGGGTAGGGGAGAAGATTGGACCGAAGATAAGATGGGTGGGGGGTGGGGGTCTTTGTTTGGCTGACTAAGAGACACTCCTGAGTGGCCTTTCCTAAACCTTCAGAGGGCTCCACTGGATGTGAGGAACAGCAGAGAGTCAGTGATACTGTGGCCACCATGCATTACAGAGAGACAGACACTGCACACTGGACAAAGTAAAGTCAGCCCTCTCTCACAAACACACATTCACACACAGACACGCACACACACACATGCAAACACACACACATATAAAATTCACATGACATGCTACGGCTGTGTAACAGAACAAGATGTTGGTGTGTGAGCCCTTCAAGATCGATTCCTCTGCTGCAAACTTCAAATGTAAACACAGGACGCTACTTGGGGCTAGTCTCTGTGTGTGTGTGTGTGTGTGTGTGTGTGTGTGTGTGTGTGTGTGTGTGTGTGTGTGTGTGTGTGTGTGTGATAGTAATTAGAAATGATCTGCAAGATGAGCCCATCCCCCGCTCAGTCAGCAGATACCCATACCTCTTTTTTCACACACTCAGGCACAAACACACAGATAAACTTGCACACAGAAACACACAATCGTACACACACACAAACACACACACCATAGGTACATGCACACACACGCACACGCACAAAAAGCAGTCACAGTCACACACTGACAGACTCATAGTCACAAACCGATTCACTCACAATAGAATGCACGCACACACACACAAACACACACACACACCCTGCCCCCAGGCTCCAACTTTCATTGGCTCCAGATGCTTCTGTTCTCAAACATTATAAAGACCAGAGCTAAATACAGAAACACAATGACACAACAATGTGTTACACACACACACACACACACACACACACACGTATTCAGAAACACAGAGATAAACCAACAACATGTTTCGTACACACACACACACACACACACACACATACACACATAAAAGGATTGGGAATATGTATATTGTATATCTCAATGTTGAGTGGTGCTGATCACCAGCTGATTTGATGGGCCTGTTATCAATATTACACAAAGACAGCCAATTGAGGAATACTGGAATGATATGTCACAACCCTGAAGTAGAAAGGCTGTCATTCAGAGAGGTTTAGGAACTGTGTGTGTGTGTGTGTATTGTTTTTAGCAGCACTCGTTCAGATGAAATCTACTAAATGTGTGTGTTATTGTTTTTAGCATACACGTTCAGAAAAAGTTTCGGAAATGTGTGTGTTAATGTTTTTAGCAGTACACGTTCGGATAAAGTTTCGGGAAATGTGTGTGCGTTGTTTTTATCAGCACTCATTCAGAAATAGTTTTGGGAAATGGGTGTGTGTTGTTTTTAGCAGTACTCATTCAGATAGTGCCAGGAAAGGCTTAAAGTTGTCATTGCAGAACAGAGTGATGGTAACTTGTGACTGATAAAAAAAGGCAGTAATCATTTTTACTGTCAGTCTGTCCGACTGGTTTTAAAGATACTATGTTGTTTGGAGGCTTTCTGTAAGGCTTTCAAGAGAGGCATAGGGGCTTGGAATGCAGGAATCCTAATGCGGGCATTCAAACAGCCAAACACACACACACACACACACACACACACACACACACACTGGAGATGCAGATGCTTATCTTATCACACTGTAATTGTCTGTCCCTCCAAATACAATACATTGTGTGTTCGCCTGAATCTGTGTGTGCCCTGTGCCTGTGTGTGTGTGTGTGTGTGTGTGTGTGTGTGTGTGTGTGTGTGTGTGTGTGTGTGTGTGTGTGTTTTTAACCATTGATACCTAACCTGGCTCTACTCCCCCCCTCATTAAACAGACAGAGAATCCAATTGAGTTATGATATATTGAGTGATAAACTATAGCCTTGTCATTTAGTTAGCTTTCTAACAGTCCGAGGGAATAACAACAAATTGGACTATTATGTATATCATGGGTCTTCAACAGGGGTCCGTGGCCACCAGGGGGTCCTCAGAGGTACTGCAGGGGGTCCACCAAAATGTTGTCTGGTACATAAAGATTAAAATTTTTTTAATGAAAATATGTCTGAAATGACATATTAACATGAATCCAACATAAGCCTATCACTAGCAAAGACAAACTGGCCTATTTGTAAAACAAACATTTCATGTAACCTACACAACATTGATGACAATGCCAAGCATTCTCTTGCAATGCAAGGGTATAAAATATATACTCCTCTCCGTACTCTGTCTTTCTATGAGCTAATGGGTCCTTGGTCTGAAAAACGTTGAAGGCCCTTGATGTATATATTCTGTGCACTATGGATACAGTTAGGTTTCCCTGGGTAACCTGAAGGCCTCCCACAAAGCTCTCCCTGGTAGAATAGTCAGTTTTGTTTATTATTTTTTTTTTCTTGGACAGGCCAGTGTATGGATATCCATGTAGCCTGCAATAGAGGTGTACTGGACACACACACACACACACACACACACACACACACACACACATTGTAGCAGCTGTCATACACTTTCTGCATGTGCGCTTCCAAACACACACACACACACACACACACACACAACACTGTGTGTGTGTGTGGGTGTGTGTGTGTGTGTGTGTGTGTGGCACTAATGATGTTATCTCTGTCCCTTCACGGCTCCATTGAGGCGGGGTCGACAGTGTTGTGAATGCCAGCTAGCACGGTGCTTAGCTTCCTTCATAGTCTGCTCCTTTAAAGACTACAGGGTGCCAGAGTGCCAGAGTGCCAGAGTGGCCACCACTGAATACTGTCATTGTTAGAAGCCATTTTTAAAAGGGTTACTGATGAAATTGAAAGTAGATTTCTCTGTCTTCTGCATTGTTGTGTTTGGTGAGGTGCAAGTTTAAAATAGTCTGAGCTATGCTAATAGCTGTTTCTCTGTGTTTGGCTGAAACAAAACAGTCTGGGATTATTCAGATCTGGCCTCATTTTTATTCACATCTTAGGTAGGCAGATTAGCATAGCCCCTCCAAGGCTTTGCTACTAATCTTAAGGGGCCTTAAAAAAAACTAAGAATGCACATATTTGTGTAAAATAATGCCCTAAATCTATTAGCTATGGTTGTTCAAAAATACTTTACCATCTAACCCTATCACAAAGTCAGGGACAATAATTTAAACACATTAATATAATGCAATGTAATGTAACATAATATATTATAATATAGTATATTGTAATGTAATGTGATATAATATATTATAATATAGTATATTGTAATGTAATGTGATATAATATATTATAATATAGTATATTGTAATGTAATGTGATATAATATATTATAATATAGTATAATGTAATGTGATATAATATATTATAATATAGTATATTGTAATGTAATGTGATATAATATATTATAATATAGTATATTGTAATGTAATGTAATGTAATATATTATAATATAGTATATTGTAATGTAATGTGATATAATATATTATAATATATTGTAATGTAATGTAATGTAATATATTATAATATATTGTAATGTAATGTAATATAATATATTATAATATAGTATAATGTAATGTAATATATTATAATATAATGTAATATAATGTAATATATTATAATATAGTATATTGTAATATAATGTAATATAATATATTATAATATAGTATATGGTAATGCAATGTAATGTATTGTAATATACACTATGGCTGACTCTGTTTCTAACCCCCTTTTTCCAGTCCCCCTCCCTGGTGTTTTCCTCGCTCCTGCCTTCTTCTCCTCCTCGCCCTCCTCCTCCTCTCCTCCTCCTCCTCCTCTTCCTCTCTCCTCCTCCTAATCCTCCTCCTCTCCTCCTCCTCCTATCCCTCCTCCTCCATGCAGTCCTCCTATCGCCTGCCCCACCCGCTGCCCCCCCTCCCCGTGCGGAAGGGCGTGCGAGGGCGTCGGCCCAAATCCCAGACCATCGCCTTGCTCAAGGCGGCCGCGGAGGCAGCGGCGGCAGCTGCCGTTAACGGGACCGCGAGTTCTCCGGTTCCCCGGCCGCACAAGAAGAGAGGACCCAAACCGGGAAGCAAGGTGAGAGCGCTCGCTTCATTTGAACACCCTGTTTCTTTGTAGTCCATAAAAACACAACCATACTACCTGGCTGGAGAGTGTGTTAGTGAGATGGGGTGCGTTGGTTTTAGGAGAGTGTGTTAGTGAATTGGGGTGCGTTTGTTTTAGGAGAGTGTGTTAGTGAGATGGGGTGCGTTGGTTTTAGAAGAGTGTGTTAGTGAAATGGGGTGCGTTGGTTTTAGAAGAGTGTGTTAGTGAAATGGGGTGCGTTTGTTTCTATTTCAGAGAAAGCCCAGGGTGATACCGTCTTCTGGAGTGTCCTCGATGACCAGCACCGCCCCCGACAACCGACTAGGACCCAGCCAATCAGCTTCTGACAATAGCTTCACCAATGAATCCAACATGGTTTCCACAGGTAGGGCTTCCTAAAAATACAATCTTCACTGCGGTTATCCGGTAGGGATGCTTTAAAATCCCATCAATTTAAAAATTCTAATAATCATACATTTTATTTACAAAGAGCTTTTCTAAAACCGAAATACGCAGCAGAGCTTTGAGCAGCGTCACGGCAAAAGACAGGGCTACTTTGTTCAAATCAACAATGAATAAATAAATGTGTCTACCACACAAGTTATTTATTATTTATGTGATGGTGGTCCATTTTCATCCATGTCCTCCCCTCTCTCTCTCTCTCTCTCTCTCTCTCTCTCTCTCTCTCTCTCTCTCTCTCTCTCTGCCTACCTCAGTGTGCGTGTACGTGAATCACCACGGCGACTGCGGCCCCCACCTGGACAGGAAGAGGGTGCAGCAGCTCCCCGACCACTTTGGCCCAGCGCCGGTCAACTCGGTTCTGCAGCAGGCGGTCCAGGCCTGTGTGGACTGCACCTTCCAGCCCTCAGTGCTGCTCGGCTTCCTCCAGAACCAGGCCGACGCCGCGGGGGAGCTCATCAGAGGTACACACACACACACACACACACACACACACACACACACACACACCTCATCAGAGGTACACACACACACACACACACACACACACACACACACACACACACCTCATCAGAGGTACACACACACACACACACACACACACACACACACACACACACACATACACACACACACCTCATCAGAGGTACACACACACACCTCATCAGAGGTACACACACACACACACCTCATCAGAGGTACACACACACACACACACACACACACACCTCATCAGAGGTACACACACACACACACACACCTCATCAGAGGTACACACACACACACACACACCTCATCAGAGGTACACACACACACACACACCTCATCAGAGGTACACACACACACACACATACACACACACACACACAGCCAGGCTACCTGTTAGCTGATATAGAACACACCTTCTCCCTCACACAGCCAGGCTAGCTGTTAGCTGATATAGAACACACCTTCTCTTCCACACAGCCAGGCTACCTGTTAGCTGATATAGAACACACCTTCTCCTCCACACAGCCAGGCTAGCTGTTAGCTGATACAGCGTCATGATTTAGAGACTGCCCATGGAGTGCTACATAATAAAACACCTGTAGGATTTAAAGAAGAAAACAGTGAGGAATATTCCAGTGAAAGAGATCCATCCTTCAGAATAAGTCCTACGTTCCAACACCTCTTCAAACTAGGATTGTATAGGTACACACACATTGACACGCACACACACACACACTCCCATTCAAAGGAGCGACAAGTTATTCTAATGTATTCATAGTGGAAAGAGCCTGGGTTAGTGCTATGATAATCAGTCAGATAGAACTGGCCAGACTCGCATGACGATTGTTTGAACGGGACTGTGTGTGTGTGTGTGTGTGTGTGTGTGTGTGTGTGTCTTTCTGTCTGGCTGTGTAGGCAGCGGCAGATGTCTGCAGTGCGTGTGTGTGTGTGTGAGTGAGTGTGTGTGTGTGTGTGTGTGTGTGTGTGTGTGTGTGTGTGTGTGTGTTTAATGAGAGGCGACATGTGCGTCTAACCTGGTTTGGGACGCTGTGATTGGGTCTCCCTGGGGGGTTGGGGGGGGGGGGGTGGATTGGGGCGCTGATGGTTTGGGATTCACGGGGGCCTCAGGCGGGGGGGCAATTTGTGTGGGTGGAGGGGATAAAGCAGAGAGAGAATAAGAGAAGGGGGGGCAGATGTATATATTTATGTGTGTATGGGAGGGATGGAGGGAGGGAGGGAGGGGAGGGGAGGGAGGCTTGGGGAGGGAGGGTAAGACTGTTTGTACTCAAACCCATCTGCTGCTCGGTTACAGTTCTCCCATGGGAGCGTGTGTGTGTGTGTGAGAGAGTGTGTGTGTGTGTGTTTGTCTGAGCGTGTGTGTGTGTGTGAGAGAGTGTGTGTGTGTGTGTGTGTGTGTGTGAGAGAGTGTGTGTGTGTGTGTTTGTCTGAGCGTGTGTGTGAATTGTGTGGCAGTGGTTTTATGTGTGTAGCAACTTGCAAATGTGTTAATTAATTACTACCATATTTGAACTATTTTTTTTTAATCCATTTGTAATTTTCCAGTGATGTGTGTCTGACAGTGTGTTACACCACATGTGTGTCCAATCCCGGCGGTTTAACAAGAATTTTTTTTTTTTGAATTGCAGTTCGTTCGGAGAGCCAAGGAATCCGCTACCTGAAGTTGCCGACGGCGACCAGCGCATCCTTCGTTCTCCGTTTCCTAGAGACCATGTGCCAACACCTGAGGAGTGACAACGTGTACAGCTCCCAGCCCTTCAGCCTGTACACACACACACACCTCTACAACCGGACCAAGACAGGTACACACACACACACACACACACACACACACACACCTCTACAACCGGACCAAGACATGTACACAAAAACACACACACACACACCTCTACAACCGGACCAAGACAGGTACACACACACACACACACACACACACACACACACACACACACACACACACACACCATCTACAACCGGACCAAGACAGGTACACACACACACACACACACATACACACACACACACACCTCTACAACCGGACCAAGACAGGTACACACACACACACACACACACACACACACACACACACCTCTACAACCGGACCAAGACATGTACACATACACGCACACACATACACACACACACACACCTCTACAACCGGACCAAGACAGGTACACACACACACACACACACACACACACACACACACACACACCATCTACAGCCGGACCAAGACAGGTACACACACACACACACACACAAACACACACACACACACATACACACACACACACACACACACACCTCTACAACCGGACCAAGACAGGTACAAAAACTAACACTCACACACCCCTCTCCAACCGGACCAAGACAGGTACAAAAACACACACACACACACACCTCTACAACCGGACCAAGACAGGTACAAAAACTAACACACACACACACACACACACCTCTACAACCGGACCAAGACAGGTACAAACACACACAAACACATACACACACACATACTTCTAATACTTCTACAACCGTACGAAGACAGGTACATACACACAGAAAGAACACAAGCAGGAACCAATACAGGTACAGCATGACCCCAACAGTTGCAGTACCTGTAGTAGATGTGTGGTAGCATGTGTGGATGTACAGTGTAGTTGAACTACAACTTGTAGAACTACAACCTTGTCCTCCGTCCACCACACCACAGTGTGTGTGTGTGTGTGTGTGTGTGTGTGCATGTGTGCGTGTGTGTATGTGTGTGCGTGTGAGTGTGTGTGCGTGCGTGCATGTGTGCATGCGTGTGCGTGTGTTTGATTGATTGATTAAGATCCCCTGATCATTTGCTTGCTTCATGAGAACCCCCTGGGTAGTGATAGGTCATTCTATCCATGTTAACAAGCTGCAGCCATTGTTCTAGCCTCTTTCTAACACGGCTAAGAGGCTAAAGCACATCTCCTTCCCTTACAAAATCTGACTTTCACATCAAATAAGTTAGTTTTGTACACTGATCTGAATGCTACCTGTGCTAACTGCACAATGCTAGACTGGACCACCTGTGTTAACCACCATATACCACCTGTATACCACCTGTGCTAACCACACAACGTTACCTGTGCCAACCACCATATGCCACCTGTGCTAGCCTCCATTTGCCACCTGTATAGCACCTGTGCAAATCATCATACTGTTTTGAAAGGTGCCATATAAATAAAGTTGATTCTTTTATTATTATCATATGCCACCCGTATAGCACCTGTGCTTACATCGACCCCGCCTGTTCCCTCACCTCAGAGCCCCTCCCCCAAGGTGAGAGTGGCGCTGACTGCGACCAACATTTCTCGGAGGACTCCATGGCTGACCACGCCTCCAACCTGCGCTCGCCTCGCCCACAGCGCAGCGTGTCTGAGTACCGTCCCTCCCAGGTGGACCGCGCCCTCTACCAGGGGGGGAACCAGGCCCCAGGACACCCCACCAACAACCCCCCCTCACTGCAGAGGCTCAGTGGCTCCCACCCCAAACACACGCCTCTCCCCCTGAACGGCTCCTCGCCCCTACAGCGGCTCAGCTCCAACTCTGAGCTGGGCGGTACGCGCACACACAGACAGGTGGAAGGTAGGCTCTCTCTCTCTCTCTCTTTCTCTCTCTCTCTCTCTCTCTCACACACACACACACACACACACACTTTGCACACACCAACGCGCACACACACTGCTTGCACACACTAAAACATACCCCCCCCCCCACACACACACACACATACATACACACTTTGCATGCTCACACACGAACACACCAACACACACTTTGAACGAACACACCAATACACACACACACACACACACACACACACACAGACAGACAAAGTTGAAGGTAGGCTCTCTCACACACACCAACACACACATGCGAACACACAGACAACTTGAAGTTAAGCTCTCTCGCACTAACCAACACATACCACACACAACCACTTGGCATGCACGCACACACAGCGACACACACCAACACAGACACAAGACAAGTACAAGACAAGTAAGGCCCACACACACTCAGGTACAAACAAAGCGCCCACAGATCCATTAGAGTCGGGGATGTAGTTAATGATTTATCCGGCAAATTGATGATCTACTACCTCTATATAAATCCAAATAATTTTCTTCTTTACTCTTTTTGTTGGTTTCCGTTGTTTGATCTAACTAACCTGACCTTCCCATGTTTCCTAACAGCCAGCTCCACCACTGGCCCAGATCATGTGACCGGAGAGAGGGAGGCCTCAGACCACGCCCCTACTTCCTGGTCCGTGGATGATGTGGTCCGTTTCATCCTGGAGGCGGACCCTCAGACCCTGGGCCCCCACGTCGAGCTCTTCAGGAAACACGTGAGGCCCACTTCCTGTCCTCATCTATCTACCTTGACCAACCTAACCACCTCCTGTCCTCATCTATCCACCTTGACCAAACTAACCACCTCCTGTCCTCATCTATCCACCTTGACCAAACTAACCACCTCCTGTCCTCATCTATCTACCTTGACCAAACTAACCACCTCCTGTCCTCATCTATCCACCTTGACCAAACTAACCACCTCCTGTCCTCATCTATCTACCTTGACCAAACTAACCACCTCCTGTCCTCATCTATCTACCTTGACCAAACTAACCACTTCCTGTCCTCATCTATCTACCTTGACCAAACTAACCACCTCCTGTCCTCATCTATCTACCTTGACCAAACTAACCACCTCCTGTCCTCATCTATCTACCTTGACCAAACTAACCACCTCCTGTCCTCATCTATCTACCTTGACCAAACTAACCACCTCCTGTCCTCATCTATCCACCTTGACCAAACTAACCACCTCCTGTCCTCATCTATCCACCTTGACCAAACTAACCACCTCCTGTCCTCATCTATCTACCTTGACCAAACTAACCACCTCCTGTCCTCATCTATCTACCTTGACCAAACTAACCACCTCCTGTCCTCATCTATCCACCTTGACCAAACTAACCACCTCCTGTCCTCATCTATCTACATTGACCAAACTAACCACCTCCTGTCCTCATCTATCCACCTTGACCAAACTAACCACCTCCTGTCCTCATCTATCTACCTTGACCAAACTAACCACTTCCTGTCCTCATCTATCTACCTTGACCAAACTAACCACCTCCTGTCCTCATCTATCTACCTTGACCAAACTAACCACCTCCTGTCCTCATCTATCTACCTTGACCAAACTAACCACCTCCTGTCCTCATCTATCCACCTTGACCAAACTAACCACTTCCTGTCCTCATCTATCTACCTTGACCAAACTAACCACTTCCTGTCCTCATCTATCTACCTTGACCAAACTAACCACCTCCTGTCCTCATCTATCTACCTTGACCAAACTAACCACCTCCTGTCCTCATCTATCTACCTTGACCAAACTAACCACCTCCTGTCCTCATCTATCTACCTTGACCAAACTAACTAACTGGCACCACTAACTGGATGTCTCTCTCTCTCTCTCTCTCTCTCTCTCTCTCTCTCTCTCTCTCCCCCCTTCTCCTTCCCCTCCTCTTATTCCCTCTCTCTGCCCCATCTTAATTTTGTTGCTGTATGAACCCCTCCCCTCCATCTTTCCCTCCCCCCTCTGCTCCTCTCTGCCCCCCCCCCCCCCCCCCCCCCCCCCATCCAGGAGATTGACGGCCGAGCGCTGATGCTGTTGAGGAGTGATGTCATCATGAAGTACATGGGGCTGAAGCTAGGCCCCGCCCTCAAACTCTGCAACCACATCGAGAGACTGAAACAGGTCAAGCAGTGACACCTCCAGTCCACACAGGGGCGCTGACAGGCTCTCTGTCATGGTATCGTTTACTCAACTGAGGACGGGATGGGGACTGTGGCAGGAAACTTCAGTTCGGTTCGGTTCTGTTCTTCATGTGGGGTACCGTTCAGAAGACGGAGCTGGGAGAGAAAGCGTTGAGTCTGAAAAGGTTATTTGACATTGGGTTGAGAAGAGTGTTCAGTTATCTGAAAACTGAGCTGATCAATAGAATTTAGTGTGGAGGGGAATTGTTTGGTTTCCTTGGGGGGGGGGGGGGGGGGTTCTTTGATAGGGTAGTTAACTCTGGTCCACACGCCAACATAGTAGGTGGCGCTACTGCACGCCTTAACGCTGGTTGCCACCCTCCATAAAACTGGACGAAGAAGAAGACAAGGGACCACAGTCCACCTGTTCTACTGCAATTCCAAGACCAAATGATATGTATATAAAAATGTTTTGTAAATAATGTTTTGACAAGGGTAAAAGGGATGTGTTTTTGCAGCATTAAAGATTTAGTTCTGTTTGTTTGCGTCAGGCTCTGAGAGTTATCAGACAGGAGGTAAACTAAGCCTGCCCAGTACAGGAGAGGGGACACTGGACGATTGATCGGAGTATAACGACACCGTTCGCAATAGATGTAATCAATCAGATCACCACGAAAATGGACACACCGCCGGCATCGTCGCGTTGTGTTGCGGAGGGACGTTCCATTGATTTCCAATGTAACGCTGCATTTTCCCAGGGTGACTAGGAAGCGTCAGGCTGACTTTGGACATATCTCCTCCCCTCAGATCCGATCTAATGATGGATGTGATCTTAGTTTGTCGAAGAGTTTTCTTACTGAACAAGCTAGCCCATTTCTCATGTAGCCTAGGTATCCCGTGACTACCTAGCGAATGTCAGGTTCTGTCAAAACATCCTATTTACTCTTTCATACCAGTTTGTACTTTGGGATTTTCTTTTCCAGTGTCTTATTTTTTAAACATGTATTGTCTTCGTCCTCCCCTCACTTTATTGTGTATTTCAAGTTAGTGTCTTAGAACGGGGCCCTCCTTGTGGCTTTACGCCCTGGTAGATTATTCATAAAAGAAGTAGCTCCAATTATTGTAACACATTTTCCAGAACTTGTTTTGATGGAAATCTGTGAAGTTATTTCCACACCCCTTGAGAAGGATGTCTTTGAATGAGGAAAGAATATTTATTTCCTGGTTTGACGTCGGTCCATCAAAGCTTAACAAAGAGGATACTTGAAACTTCCCAGCAAATGTTAAGCTCAGGTTGTGTCCGAGTTTGCTAATGATCTAAAACATTCTCGATCAGATTAATTGTCTTGGTTTTATATTTTTGTATGACGCTGCATTGCCATATGTGACCTTGCAACAGACATTTTCCATGCAAGTTCTGAAAGGTTCTCAAATTGATTCAGTTAAATATGTCTTTCTTACTGTCTCAACATTATACCATTGTTTTCAAAATCAGTCTCTTTATTTTATTTTTTTTCAACAATCCCTAGTGAATTAATTAATTTAAGGGTTTACAAAAAACAGTACCAAATTACGAAATCACGATCATTTTAATCTGTAGTCTACAGAAATAGAGAGGGGCAGGAATGCACCATGGGTTCCCTTGTCGTAAAATCAATGTTTTTTTTTAAATAGGTATTTTATTAGATGCCTGAAATAAGGTCTGTGGTTAACACGGGCTTAAGAGATTTTCACGTTTTGTTCTACGACATAAAATACGTCAGTAAATAGTCTACACCACTTGTGAGTTTTGAAGCTTTAATTTGTCTTAAGAAAGACAGTTGCAAATAAGTTGCTAAATGAAATTACAGAGGTTGTCAAGGGTAAGCGCGCGAAATCAATTTACAAGATGGAAGTTTAGTGGTGGTGACGTCGAAGTCATGGCAATTGTAGTTCGAATAGCCTTGCGTAAGCTTTTTACTTCTGGCAATTGCATTTACGCACAAAAATATCGTAAAAGTGGTGTTTATTTGTGAAGATGAAATTACTGAACAAAACGTGTAAGTAACATAAACGTTTGCTTGCCACAGATGTAATTTTAAGCAATAATCCAAAATCCAACGGGAAAATCCCATCGGCTGTTTGTCGAGGGAACGCATGGTGATGATAGCTTCCGGGTTGGCCTACAAATTTACGTCCTCCCTGACCTACTCTCCAAGTGTCTCCTATCTGTCTATATTGGTAGTATAGTTTTGGGAGAAACAAAATAAAAATAAAACGTGTACTTAAGAAAGACTAATTTGAGCAGAAAGTAGCATAACATCTCCATCTAGTGGGGAAAAGAAGTTCCTGCTCTTTACAGTTATATTATCTGTGGCGACTCATGTCAGTTTAGTTTACCATTATTAAGCATAACGCTTTCCGCGCAGGCCTAACACCAATTAAAAAAAAACATTATTCAGGGCTTCAAGACGAAATATATTAAAAACGAGGGAATTAAAACCACACCAAAAAAAAAATACAAATTATGCCTAAAAAAAACTGTTCACCAAATCTTTTTTCTCTAACATTCAAGACAAAATAACAGCCAAGACGACATAAATTCTTCAACGCAATCACATTTATTGTCTTTTTTTCTATGCACGGATAATTTGCCGTCTGCTGAGCTGTTCAAATGAACCCCATATACAAGAATTAAATATACACAATGTTAATACAAGACCCAAAGTGTTGCACAGCTCAAAAATATACAAAGGCTCAGAATTATTCATGTAAACTTTCAAAACTTTTGTTTTGTGTTTTTTTGTTTGTTTTTGTTTGTTTTTGTACAAAAGAAAGAATCTTTGCATCATTTTTTGTTCTCTTTAAAAAGGTTGTATGTACAGGTTTATACAAAAATACAAAAGTGTCTCCAATCTGTTTTAAGTTCTGTCTAGTTTGAAGCACGTTTTTTTTTTTTTTTTACAGACACAGCTACTCTGCATCATCCTCTAATACTTTCTCTCTCTCTCTCTCTCTCTCTCTCTCTCTCTCTCTCTCTGAGGCTCTTTTTTAAAGTTAGGATAGAGTATCTCTCTAATCTACACACCTGAACCCTTTTGGCAAAACAGGGCCTCCTCATCCATTTGATAAACGAAGGCCGGCTTATCACGCAGCCCTTTTCACACCGCAAAACCCGCGCCGCATCTCCATGACGACGGGAGGGAACTGGAGCATTGAAGGGGTCCCGTAGTGAACCGGGGCAGCCCCTGCTGTGTGAAACGGGGGGGCGTGTCCACCAGTTCCTCCCCTGTCTTTTGGAATGAGCCACACCCGTAGTCCTCCCCCCCACTGTGGTGGCGAAAGATTAACAATTCCTTTCCCTGGCATAATATGCTGAGTCATCATATCACCAATTAGTTATATGTAAATGATTAATATTTCCTTCTCACGAGCTTGAGTTACGTCACATCCGCCTCTGGTTTTTCCCTTTAATGTTTTAGTAATCTTTTGTAGCGAGGCCACAATTTATCATCTGATGCATTGAACAGGTCCAAGATTGTGGCTCATAGCCAATCAAATGTTTTATGTGTGGCTCATAGTCAATCAAAGGTTTCATGTGTGGCTCATAGCCAATCAAAGGTTTCATGTGTGGCTCATAGCCAATCAAACATTTCCTGCATGGCTCTCAGCCAATCAATGCTTTGATGTGTGGCTCTCAGCCAATCAGCACTTTAACATGGATTTCAGTGGTGCAGTAGTGACATCATGAATACTAACCTGTTGGTTCTGGAGAGAGATAATATATATCCACCCATTAGCCAAATTACATTTGAAAACCACTTCTAATATTCCAGTAGCCCTAATTTCTCACGACAGAACAAACTCCTTTACAACACTGCATGGCTGCCTATACAGACAGTAGTCGATACCCTTTGTGGCCAGAGCTTTTCTATCTTGAACTACAGTATGTCCACGTGCTTCCTAGAATATACCTATAGTATATCTAATATTACTAGAGTATACCTGTAGTATATCTAATATTACTAGAGTATACCTGTAGTATACCTAGTATTACTAGAGTACACCTAGAGTATACCTAGTATTACTAGAGTATACCTGTAGTATACCTAGTATTACTAGAGTACACCTAGAGTATACCTAGTATTACTAGAGTATACCTGTAGTATACCCCGTATTATTAAAGTATACCTTCCTACTTAGCAGAGTATGGCCTACTCCTTATCGAGTCCGTTCCTCTGATTACTAGTACTAGAGTTACCAGAGTAGGCCCTCTTTCTTGGTTACCATGAGACCAAAGTTTATCCTGTGCACCCTACCCCCTTAGAGAGCTAGCTCAGAACATTTGGTACCACTTTATTTGGATCGTCAACTGTTTCGGCGTTTTATTCTGTGGATAATTCATAGAGAATCCATTCGGTGGATGATCCAATTATCATCAAACCATATTTAATGAAGTGCAGAGCAGTCTGAAAGCCTAACCCTGAAGATGTAGCTACAGACCGGTTTCCTGGTTGGTTGCCTGTGGCGTTCTTTGTCTTGGTAGGCCACATGTCTTTAGGGCCTAGTCTTACTGAAGTCTCCCTCCCTCCCTCCCTCCCTGCTTCTCTCTCCTCTCTGTGATTGTCCAGTGAGTTAATATACAGTACGACACAGCCATGACAGTCCCGATAGCGATGGCCGCCACTACGCTGGCTATAAACTCACAGAGTCAGAAGGAGCAGAGTGGACACGAGAGACGCCGACCGTCGGCTTCCTCAAGATGGCCGACTCGTGGTTACCTAGGCAGCCGTCCATGGCAACGAGGCGGATCACCTCGACACCTCCGGTTTGCTAGGCGAACGCACACCACCAAAAGCAGTGGCCACAGGAGGCAGCAGAATTGCGTGACCCGTGTCCAGTCTAGTCGTTTGTACTCTATGCCAGAACCGGCTGGCGGAACGAGGAAGCTGAAAAGGTCCTGCTCTTCGTCAGTTCAAAGCATCTATGATATATGGGACAGCTGTCTCTCCTCTTCTGCACTACATTATTATTATTATAATATTTTTTTTTTAACTTATTGCATGCGATAGAAAGTACAAGAAACAATGGTGATTCGCAATGGATTCTCTGCAGCAACATGGATATGATGACGATGATGATGATGATGATGATGAAGATGATTAAGGTGTATGATGCAAAACTCTAAATAGTCAATTGTTGTTCACAGCTTTGGACCCCCCCCCCACCCCCCCACCCACCCCCACCCCCATAGGACACAGTGTCAGTTCTACAAAGAAGATTCGCTGAGTATCAAACAGTATTGATCTATCTATCTGTATCTATTTCTCTATCTTATCTATTAAAATGTACACAATATTTACAGTGGTATTATGTGACAGGTATTCATAGAACACAGTGATTTACATAAAGTCCGTTAAGAGTGAGTCCAGCCTCAGAAACCTAAAGTCAGAACAAAGAATCAATATTCCGTGTAGCGCAGGGATTCAACGCAACCATGGAAAAAGCTCAAAGCCAGTGTTCCGTACCGTGTGGGACCAGCGTCATGCCAAAAAAAAGATTGAAGAGTTTTAGCACATGGCAGCGCCTCACAGGAGAAATGGCTGCGTCTACATTGGGTTTGGTAGCACCCTCTCCTTTCCTCTGCTCCCAGTGGATTGAGTGAAGCGAGGGATAAAGCACCTGTTGATATGCCACCAGGCTGAAGAACAGTCTGTCAGCTGTATAGTGCTGTTAAACAGTATTGAGACTCACCCATGGCTGTTTTTTTCTCCCAGCTAGCTAACCTCCCGCCTAGCTCAATATATTTATATATATAAAAAAAAAAAAAAAACTTTAGCTTCTCTTTTATATAGATGTGACTTTATAATCAATACAAATATACATTGTAATAATTTTGTCATAGGATTTTTCTTTCTTCATATTTAAGGAATATTTTTGAGAGATCAAAATCAAGTGCAAAAGAGAAATGTAAGTTGTCCGAACTACTCAATTTCCTCTATACTAAAGACTATAACTTTTAACTCAAAGGTCTGTCCTACCTTCCTTCCTTCCTTCCTTCCTTCCTTCCTTCCTTCCTTCCTTCCTTCCTTCCTTCCTTCCTTCCTTCCTTCCTTCCTTCCTTCCTTTCCTCCCTCCCTCACATCCTTAAGTCACTTCCTATCGACTGCGTGATCGGTTAACAGTTCAGATTGTTTAAGGGACTCCCATGCACCATATCAGAAGCTACCTTGATGGGTATGCAGATGGAAGGATGCCATCTTAACGTTGGAGCATTGCCTTTTGTTCCTGTGGTGTAAGCGTGTTCCTAACTGCTCCGACAGAAAAAGGCCTCTTTGCGATTGTCCTCAAATAGCATAAACTAGTCTGTATTCCTCTGGTGCTTCACTATGCTGATCATGAGACCAGGTTAATCTGGTGGTGTTTTAATAGGAACAGGATGTTTTAATAGTAACAGGGTGTTTTAATAGTAACAGGATGTTTTAATAGGGACAGGGTGTTTTAAGAGTAACAGGATGTTTTAATAGGAACAGGATGTTTTAATAGTAACAGGGTGTTTTAATAGGAACAGGGTGTTTTAAGAGTAACAGGGTGTTTTAAAACCTGTAAAGAGCTCTAGCTCTTCTTTTAGGTTGTTGCAACAGTAGAGAATCCATAGAGGGTAGTGTTTCTTTTTCTTTCAAACGTTTTATATTGTTGGTTGTCGTAAATGTATTAGTGCACTGTAAAAAGTTTGAATTTCTGTGAGCGCTAAAACACGCTTTGAAATGCAATTAGTAATAGAAACCAGCTTTGGATTAAAACACCCCAGTCTGCATGCACCATTAGAACTACAGATATGGAGGCTGTATGCTGTTTGTCAGTAGGTCACACACTACACCTCCCACCCTGCCTTACTTGTCACTAGACTTCTTCCTTCTTCATGTTAAGATAGGGGGCAAAGGTCACCACATCACGCTCACATACTTCCCCCCAGGCATGGAGTTATCTTTAAGGAAACTTAGATGTTGTGTATAACAGTGCTGAAACCTCTTAAGACTGGTAAGGTTGGATTGTTCCAGGGCATCTTGTCAGAGGCCATCAAAACGGCCAGGCCCATTAGAAGCAGCTAGTTAGCCGTGGCGGTAAGGGACAAAGAATGGGTGCTTATCCATTGGTAAAAAGTAGAGGAGAAATAAAAGAAACCTCTCCTCTCCTCTCCTCTCCTCTCCTCTCCTCTCCTCTCCTCTCCTCTCCTCTCCTCTCCTCTCCTCTCCTCTCCTCTCCTCTCCTCTCCTCTCCTCTCCTCTCCTCTCCTCTCCTCTCCTCTCCTCCCCCATCCCCTTCCCTCTTCTCTCCTTCACGTGTGACTCCAGAGGAGGAATCAACAGAACTGGGGGAAAACCTGCGCCCCCCTCCTGGTTGGACCGTCTAGGAGGACCTGTCGTCATGGGGACTGCCGTCGGAGTTCTCCGTCTCCCCCTCGGAGATGGCCTGCATGGGGGCGGTGTAGAGGCGGCTGCGGGTGCTGTACCGGGAGCTGCTGGCGGCGGGCGGGATCCTGGAGCGGCCCTGGCGGGAGGCGGCAGACATGGGGAAGGCCTTGGGGGCGAAGCCCTCCCCACCCACGGGGAACTGGAGCTGGTCCGGCCCGGCTGGACCCACGGGCACCGTCATGGGGTCCTGGAGCAGGTAGTGGGCGGTCTCCTCGCCCTGCCTGGGTCCCAGGGCCCCCTCCTGGGCGTTCTCGCCGGGGTTTTTGGGCGTGATGGGGCTCTTGAGGATCTCGGTGGCGGACATGCGGTAGCTGGTGTCGGAGCGCGAGCCTTTCTTCAGCAGCAGGAGTTTGAACTCCTCGTTGGAGGTGCTGGACTTCCGGGCGCTGCGGTAGATGGGGACCGGGCCGCGAGGCGGCGGAGCCGCCGCCGCTGCCATGACGACGACGGCTGGAGGGGCGGGAGGGGCCACGAAGGTCGGGACGGCGGCC
This sequence comes from Aplochiton taeniatus, assembly GCA_017639675.1. Classification (NCBI taxonomy): domain Eukaryota; kingdom Metazoa; phylum Chordata; class Actinopteri; order Galaxiiformes; family Galaxiidae; genus Aplochiton; species Aplochiton taeniatus. Next base: position 33,724,940 of record CM030174.1, on the reverse strand, counting down.
GCGGAGGTCATGGAGGAGGTCATGGAGGAGGTCATGGAGGAGGTCATGGAGGAGGTCATGGAGGAGGTCATGGAGGAGGTCACCGCGGGGACGGCCTGGCTCAGGCGGGATTTGGCGCTAATCTCTCCGGAATCTTTACGACCCAGAACCTTCCTCTTGGATCTAAAACAGGCAATGGAAAAACAGGAAAACGCTTTTTTTGGGGTGGGGGGTGGGGGGGGGGGATTTCAAAGTCACATAAGAAGAGCACAATAAACGTATTTATTTACCTAAATGTGGATAACGTGTGCTTATACAGCATATGGATAATGAAGTTATATATTTACTTATATGTGGATATGTACTTATATGTGCGTACTTATATGTGGATAATAAAAGTTGTATATTTACTTATTTATATATTCACATGTATATAGATAATAAAGACAGACCAACAGACAGACAGACAGACAGACAGACAGACAGAAGGAAAAGTAGACAGACAGACAGACAAACAGACAGACAGACAGACAGACAGACAGACAGACAGACAGACAGACAGACAGACAGACAGACAGACAGAGACACAGACAGACAGACAGATAGACAGAAGGAAAAGTAGACAGACAGACAGACAGACAGACAGACAGACAGACAGACAGACAGACAGACAGACAGACAGACAGACAGGTTACCTGTGTATCATTGCAAAGAGGTCTTCAGTGGTGCGCATCTTGTTGGGCGAGGTGAAGACGACGTCATCGTCCATCAGGGGAGAGAGGGAGTTATCGCTGGGGGTGGAGTCTGGAACGAAAAGTAAACACGTGGTTGCCTGGAGACACACATCCACACTGCTAGCACGTGGAATGAGCTTTTGTTTGTTTGCTTGTTTGTTTGTTTGTATAGATCTTTTTTTTTCAATTTCTAAAGGCATGGTCTTAAAAGTAGCATTGCTTGGTTTTTTGTAACGATGCAGTTTTGGTTTTTGTCCACAGGGTGGCGCTGTAGACTAAAGTGACTGTGACACAGCGAGTCCTAAACGTGACAAAGTGGGTACAGACTCAACCGAAGGTTCTAATGGGCACCAATGTTGCCGTGGGCAACGTCTATCTGTGCCAACTCTTGGCAACAGGCTACACACTAATAATATACTAATAGGTGTAGCCTATTGCCAAACACTGCCAAAGAACGAGAGTTGAGCACGTTCTGTTATTCTCAAATTTATACCACAAGGATTTACTGTAAAATCAAGATACAGCTGTGATTGGCTTTGAACGGCATCCTAGCAGTTCTGTAGATTAATACTGGGCAAAAAAAATATATCTTGAAGCATCAGACCAGGTTAGATGTCCCAGAATACCGTACTTATGAAATGTGTTATTACACAATACCTTTACAATGTGTAACTAAACATTACCTTTACAATGTGTAACTAAACATTACCTTTACAATGTGTAACTAAACATTACCTTTACAATGTGTAATTACACATTACCTTTACAATGTGTAACTAAACATTATCTTTACAATGTGTAACTAAACATTACCTTTACAATGTGTAACTAAACATTACCTTTACAATGTGTAATTACACATTACCTTTACAATGTGTAACTAAACATTACCTTTACAATGTGTAACTAAACACTACCTTTACAATGTGTAACTAAACATTACCTTTACAATGTGTAACTAAACACTGCCTTTACAATGTGTAATTACACATTACCTTTACAATGTGTAACTAAACATTACCTTTACAATGTGTAATTACACATTACCTTTACAACGTGTAACTAAACATTACCTTTACAATGTGTAACTAAACATTACCTTTACAATGTGTAATTACACATTACCTTTACAATGTGTAACTAAACATTAACTTTACAATGTGTAACTAAACATAGCCTTTACAATGTGTAGCTAAACATAGCCTTTACAATGTGTAACTAAACATTACCTTTACAATGTGTAATTACACATTACCTTTACAATGTGTAACTAAACATTACCTTTACAATGTGTAACTAAACATTATCTTTACATTGTGTAATTACACATTACCTTTACAATGTGTAACTAAACATTACCTTTACAATGTGTAACTAAACATTACCTTTACAATGTGTAATTACACATTACCTTTACAATGTGTAACTAAACATTACCTTTACTGAAGTAGTCCTCTGTGTCTGGAGTGGTGGAATCCTCTCTGCTTTCCTGTTGTTGCTGAGGGACACTTCTAGTTGGAACACCTGATGTCACTTCCTCTTCATCCTCTTCATAGTCTTCCTGTCCTCTTCCTCGGACATCGCTGATTGGGTAAGGGTGCGATGTCGTCGTAGCGACAGCAGGCACTTTGAGAGGGCTGTCCCAGGGCCTGTGCTGTGAGTGGCCGGCGGCCATGGTCAGGTGGTAGGATGGGGGCGGGGCTAACCTGGCGACAGGCTCTCTGTGCTCCTCCTCTTCCTCCTCCTCTTCCTCCTCCTCGTCATCGTCGTCGGGGGAGAAGGTGCGCTCCCCTAACACCCTGAGCTCAGGGTGGGCGTGGACGGTGTGCGTGAGACCCCTGAAGTCGGCGTGCGAGTGGATGTGTGTGTGGAGGTCGACGGGGGAGGGGTTGGGGGCGCGTGGCGGGGAGCGGTGCACGGGTTGGTCCAGCATGGCGGAGGGCGGGACGTGGGGCTGCTCCAGGCGGGTTCTGAACGCGCTCATGGCCCAGAACGTTCCGGAACCGCAGCGCTCCTGCTTCAGACGCAGGCTCTCGTAGGACGGAGGGCCGTCCGGGTGGCGCCCGGGGGCGGGAGGGTGGGGCTGGGGGGCGTGGTCGGGAGAGATGGGCGGGTCTAGCGGAGGCGGCGGCGGCCTCTGAGTGGGCGGTCTGCGCGGGGGGAGGGGCCTGGTGTTGGTTGGCAGGGCTGCATGGGCGGCCGATGGCTGCTTGGGTCTGGTGGCCCCCTCCGAGCCGGCTGGAGGGAAGTCCTGGCCCGGAGCGGCGCTGTCGGCGGAGCGGCTGATGGAGCGGAGCTGGACGGCGCGCAGCGCGGAGGGAGTGATGGCCAGCAGGTTGGAGCTGGGGATCAGAGGGGTGGGGAGGGAGCAGCCCAGGGGAGCGGGGGTCCAGCCCTCGGGGGGGGCCATGCCGCTCCTGACGCTGGCGGCGGCCGCTCGGTGCCGTGCGTGGTGGTGCAGGGTGTGCACGTGGTGGGCGGGGGGGCGGTGCGGCAGGGGGGCGTGGCCGCCGTGCAGGAGGCTCAGGTCCAGCTGGGAGGGCGGGGGGGGGAAGTCCGACTCCCTCCGGCAGGGAGAGGAAACGGAGGGCGGGGGCGGGGGGGGGACGTGCTGCAGGGAGGAGAGCGACGACTTCCTCTCCGGCACCTTGGGCTTCCTCTTCCCGCTGGTCGGGGAGGGCGGGCCCGGGAAGAACGCCGCCGTCGTCGACGACGACGAGGAGGAGGCGGGGACGGACGAGGACGTGGGCGTCTCTGATTGGCTGGAGTAGCCGCTGGAGGGCGAGGCCAGGCCGGCCAGCTTCTCGGGCGAGCCCAGCTTGTAGTCTCCCTCGGGAGGGGGGAGGACGGAGGAGGAGGAGGAGTTGAGGCCCTGGGTCTTGGTGGGGGCTGGGGGAGGGGCGTCTGGCGAAGAGGAGGATGAGGAGGAGGAGGACGAGGAGGAGGAGGAGGAGGAGGAGGAGCTGATGGGGGACTTGATGCAGTCCATCACCGTGGTTCCCGTGGCGGTGCTGGAGTTGGACATGGAGGGGCGGGGCTCCGGCGGGCTGACGCTGTGCAGCCATAGGTCGGCGTAGTCCGACTGCACCGCCCCTTCGTCCTTGAAGGAGTGCGTGTCCGTGGAGCTGAAGCTGATTGGCTCCACCATGTCGCCCCCGCCCGCCCCCAGGGCCACGCCCCAGCTGCAGGCCGGCAGGGGATTGGCTACCAGGCCGGGGGGAGGCAGCTGGTCCTGACGGCCGCTGCTCTTTGGTTCCGTGGGGTCCGGCGTCGGGTGCCGGTCCTGCTCCCGGTCGGCTGGCTCCCCTGCGCCTCCGGAGGAGAGAGGAGCGGCGAGGGAGGAGCTGCGGAGCGGAGGGGGAGGTTTGGCTTTGGACCTCTTCAGCGTGCGACACGGCCTCCCCAGGGTCATAGTGCCCGGCCTGTAGCCTCCCTGGAGCTGCTTGTGGATCCGGTCCGGCTCCGCGGCCAGGTTCTGATGCTGGTGAGCGGCCTGGAGGTCCGGGTAGGAGCCTCCGGCCGGCTCCGGGCCCAGGCCCGCGTAGCTGTAGGTGTAGCCCGCTCCGCAGCGCTCGGCCGGGGGGTAGAAGCCCTCCAAGTCGGAGAGGTGGCCCTCGTTGAAGCAGCTCCGGAAGGGGCCCAGGCTGCTCCTGGGGCTGTAACTGTGCGGCGCCAGGGCGCGGTTCTGCTCGGGGTCGGCGTCCGGGTCGGGCGGGTACGCCCACTCCCCCTCGCTGGCCGTGCTGACCCCGGCGTCGTCCAGCTGGTCCGTGGCCGAGGACGTGAAGGAGCCCGACCTCTGACCCTGGCTCCGCGGCGGCGGGTCGGAGTGGTAGGCCGGGTCCAGCTCGTGGGCGGCGGCGTTGAGCGACAGCTCCGAGTCGCCGTGGGAGGAGCCGGTGAGGGGCGGGGAGGAGGGCGGGGGCAGGGTCTCCGAGGTCTGCGAGGGGCAGGTGGAGCTGCTGCCGCTCCAGTTGCCGCTGGACGACTGGTGGTCCTCCTTGGGGTCCGTCTGGCCCGCCAGGCCCCCGGCCGTGGAGGCCGAGTGGATGGGGCTGCTGAAGGTGTCCGAGCTGGACGAGATCTCGCAGCTGCCCATGTCGGCCTTGCGGGGCAGCCGGGAGCGGCCCCTCTCCCCCCAGCCACGCTCCGGGCTGGTGCCGCCCGGCGCCCGCCCCCCGCCCCCCCCGCCGCGCGGCAGCCTCTTCAGGGAGCCCAGCTGGAGGGGCTCCGGGGCGGCCTGGTCGTCGGTGCTCTCCTCCTCGTCCTTCATCATCATCATCATCATCATCCTGGGGCTGGGGTCCTCCGTCTCGTACGGCGACGTGTCCTCTTCGTCCTCCTCCTCTTCGTCGTCCTCCTCGTCGTCTTCCTCCTCCTCGTCTTCGTCGCTGTCCACCAGGCGGCCGCCTTCGCGGGGCAGGCTGCGGGATCGCAGGCGGCTGCCGCTGCACATGGCGTCCGGTTGGTTGCCCAGGGAGGAGATGTTGCCCGTCGAATGGGAGAGGGAGGCGGGGATGCCCTGGTGGCCGCGCTGCGCTCTGATTCGCCGTCTGGATGGAGCAGCCGTGGCTGGAGAGAGGGAAAGAAAGAAAGAAAGAAAGAAAGAAAGAAAGAAAGAAAGAAAGAAAGAAAGAAAGAAAGAAAGAAAGAAACCAAGAAAGGAAGAAAGAAAGAAATAACAAGCAATCAAGTTATTTATTTTCAATATAACTCCAGTGCCCCAAGTCCAGACCCCCAGACCCCAGTCCAGACCCCAGTCCCCCAGTCCCTAGTCCCCCAGTCCAGACCCCAGTCCCTAGTCCCCCAGTCCCCAGTCCAGACCCCAGTCCCCCAGACCTAGTGCCCCAGTCCAGACCCCAGTCCCTAGTCCCCAGTCCCCCAGACCCCAGTCCCCCAGTCCAGACCCCAGGTCCAGTGCCTACATGCTACGAGGAAGTCCTCTGTCTGGCAGCCAGAGTCTCTGGTGTGGTGCAGCCTCCCACTGAGTGACAGCTCCTCATGACACAGCGACAGCTCGTTGCCCTGGGAGACCAGAGCGCGTTCCCTCGCCACGGGCGACTCGTCGGAATCTGGATATACATATAGAACACTGTTAATATATATATAAAATGTATATAATATTATCTGGATATACATATAGAACACTGTTAATATACATATAAAATGTATATAATATTATCTGGATATACATATAGAACACTGTTAATATATATATAAAATGTATATAATATTATCTGGATATGCATATAGAACACTGTTAATATATATATAAAATGTATATAATATTATCTGGATATACATATAGAACACTGTTAATATATATATAAAATGTATATAATATTATCTGGATATACATATAGAACACTGTTAATATATATATAAAATGTATATAAAATTATGAATGAGTATTATTATGAACTATGTGTGTGTGTGTGTGTGTGTGTGCGTGTGTGTGTGTGAAGTATCGTACCCATATCCCAGTGAACAGTGTGTGTGTGTGTGTGCGCGCGTGTGTGAGGGACGCATCGTGCCCATATCCTAGCGAGCAGTGTGTGTGTATGTGTGTGTGTGTGTATGTGTATGTGTGTGTGTGTGTGTGTGTGTGTGTGTGTGTGTGTGTGTGTGTGTGTGTGTGTGTGTGTGCGTGTGTGCATCGTGCCCATATCCTAGTGAGCAGTGTGTGTGTGTGTGTGTGTGTGTGCATCGTGCCCATATCCTAGTGAGCAGTGTGTGTGTGTGTGTGTGTGTGTGTGTGTGTGTGTGTGTGTGTGTGTGTGTGTGTGTGTGTGTGTACCCATGTCGTGCTGCACTCGTCTGGGGATGCCGGTGATGGTCTTCCTCCTCCTCAGCTTCCTCCTCCTCTGCAGGACGGACTGGGAGTGAACCAGGGAGCATCGAGCACTGGCCTCCCTGTCGAAGCCCACGCCTGGAAACACGCCCATCTATTACTTTCACTTCTACGTAACTTGGACCTTTCAGTTCTTTTTGTGCTGCTACTTTCATGGTCAGATCTCTCTTTATTACAAATAACAACAGCGATGTTATTTCCTGGTTAAATATCACTAAAGGTGACATATGAATTGTTCTTGTTTGTCTAGATGTTTTAGAAGGCGTTACCGGTGACGTTGATCGGGATGATGCAGGAGGAGACGTTGCCAACTCCCCCCTTCCCCCTCTGCTCTGGCGTGGGCGTACGTTGGGCTCGGGTCTGGGTCTTGGTCTGGGTCTTGGTCTGGGTCTTGGTCTGAGTCTTGGTCTGGGTCTTGGTCTGGGTCTTGGTCTGGGTCTTGGTCTGGGTCTTGGTCCAGCCTATCTGTTTGTCCAGCTTGTTTGGAGGGCTGGGAGCGGGGCCCTTGGTCCTACGGTTAGACACCACCAGCTCCCCTCCAGGTAAGTCCCCCATGGAGGTGTTCTGGAATGGGGAGAGGGGTGTAGGAGGGGGGAGAGGAGAGAGGGGTGTAGGAGGGGGGAGAGGAGAGAGGGGTGTAGGAGGGGGAGAGGAGAGAGGAGGGAGGAGGGGGGAGAGGAGAGAGGGGTGTAGGAGGGGGGAGAGGAGAGAGGGGTGGGGTCCAGATGACAGAAGTTATACACTTGGGGCTTTGAGAGGACCACAGGAAATGCTGTTCTATCGTTACATGGTTCTACTAACAACACCATAGAAGAAGGTGTTGAGTGGACGGGGAGTCGGTTGGCGGCAACTCGGGCTGGGATACCAAAGATGGCTGACCCATGGGTGACCGGCCTGGGGCAGCGTAAACAACTATATATTTCTAGTTTGCTTTGTTTAAAACAGACATTACATAAATACAATAAATTACATGGCTAACACAACACCTTCTATTCATAATACAAAAACATTTAACCAGATTAATGTGTAAGCTACCAGTAATGTAATCTACAGTGTAGTTCTGAAAACAAACTGTAACTTTATGAGGAAATGTAAACTTCAGTATGGTTCTGAAAACAAACTGTAACTTTATGAGGAAATGTAAACTACAGTGTGGTTATGAAAACAAACTGTAACTTTATGAGGAAATGCAAACTACAGTGTGGTTCTGAAAACAAACTGTAACTTCATGAGGAAATGCAAACTACAGTGTGGTTATGAAAACAAACTATAACTTTATGTGGAAATGCAAACTACAGTGTGGTTATGAAAACAAACTGTAACTTTATGAGGAAATGCAAACTAGTGTGGTTATGAAAACAAACTATAACTTTATGTGGAAATGCAAACTACAGTGTGGTTATGAAAACAAACTAACTTTATGAGGAAATGTAGCAGCTATAGGTCACAGTTTGCCTCCACAGCCTAGCCAAATCTAGGGGGATATAAGCACCAAAGCCACAGCTATGATTAGGTTAGGTGTGTACCTGTGAGGGGGCTAGGAATAGAAGCACGGAGGAGGAGGAGACACACACACACACACACACACACACACACACACACACACAGTGAGCTGTAACTGTAGGCGGCTTAGGAGCAAGGACTGTGAGTCATACAGTGTGAGGTGTGAGTGGAGTGGACATGCTATTCCAAGCCTACAGACCCCAGAGGCCCTTTGGGCAGCCCTCTTCTTTACTGAACAAAAACAGCGTAACCGTGCTCTTATGCTCTATTCCCTTGACAACAAACTGCGGCGGCCATCTTGTTTGTGCCAACCCAAACGGCGTTGTTGTTGTTGTTGTTCCTCTGCCCCTTTCCAGGCCTTCTACAGTCTT
>CM030174.1:33709002-33711502 GCA_017639675.1 Aplochiton taeniatus | reverse complement strand
CCCCTCTGTGGCCCGGAGGAGTTGCAACGACCACACAGAGAGGAGAACATGAGGGGAAAGGGAAAGAGAGAGGGAGAGGAGAGGGAGTGAGAGGAAGAGGGAGAGACAGGGAGAGGGGGAGAGAGAGAGGAGAGGAGAGGAGAGGAGAGGAGAGGAGAGGAGAGGAGAGGAGAGGAGAGGAGAGGAGAGGAGAGGGAGGGAGTGAAGGGAGGAACTTCTGAGGGTAAGACATGAAGCCACTGCTTTAAATTCTAGAAATAGATAGACTAGACACTAGATTCAAGTCAGTCAATCACTCCCTCCCTCTCTTCCCCTTCCCTCCATCCCTCCCTCCCTTTGTCTCCCTCCCTTCCTCCCTCCCTCCCTCCTCTCCTCCTTCCCTTTCCCTCCCTTCCTCTCTCTTTCCCTCCCTTCCTCCCTCCCTCCCTCCTCTCCTCCTTCCCTTTCCCTCCCTTCCTCCCTCTTTCCCTCCCTCCCTCCCTTTGTCTCCCTCCCTTCCTCTCTCCCTCCCTCCTCTCCTCCTTCCCTTTCCCTCCCTTCCTCTCTCTTTCCCTCCCTTCCTCCCTCCCTCCCTCCTCTCCTCCTTCCCTTTCCCTCTCTTCCTCCCTCTTTCCCTCCCTTCCTCCTCTCCTCCTTCCCTTTCCCTCCCTCCCTCCCTCCCTCCCTCCCTCCCTTGCTCTCAATGACGGCTGCTCCTGCTGCACTCTACCTCCTATCCTCATCCTCTTCTTCATCGTCACCATCAGCGTCCTCACACTGCGGTGTTCGTCAACACACTGAATCACACACACACACACACACACACACACACACACACACACACACACACACACACACACACACACTTTTCTCCAGGGTGTCATCCGGAAGGATGAAACACACATCATCCGTTACACAGCCTTTCTCCTGTTTGGCAGGCAGCATACATGCACCACTATTCCCTCTGACAGATAACCAACCAATCAGTATTCTAATCGATATTCATATACGAGCAGGTCGGGTCCTGTCGTGTACGTGGCCTGAAGCAACATTTCATATTGTAATCACTACAACAGGGGCTTTTAAGAACAAGTGTGAGGTGAGTCCACACACACATACACACGTACAAGGGCAGGGATTAGAGGACGTCATGATGTAGGAATTATTAAATGCCTCCCAAGTAACATTTAGCATATATAGCCTAATCAAACGCATCGATAGATTTAGCTGTTGCAAAGGCTATTGCAGAGATTATTATTGCAAAGAGTTTTTCATGAACAACAAAACATGAACGATGTAATTACAGCAAAGGACGTAGTCAGCCGGATCAATTAGACTTTATGTAGGCCTATACAATCTATGAATAATTGTTTTCCCAACTTCATTTGGAAGTAATATAAGTTTAGTCACAAGCTGAAAACCTTAATAGACTGGACTTACATAAACGTACTTTCAGGTAATATTATATTAGTACAATAATAACAAGTATTAACCAATATGAAATAAACTAAAGTATTGGTAGAGAATGTTTCCCAGGCATGGTAAGCTGTTCTAACCACAGTCAAACCCCGCAGACCTCCAACCATGGTCTCCTTGACCTATGGATACAATTAAATCAACACCGTTTCCCCTCAGCGCAGTCGTGTGACCCCTGCCGGCCTACCTCCGTGCTCCGACTCCTGCCTTCCTCCTACCCCCCTGCTCCTCCTCTTCCTCCTCCGCGCCATGCGACAGGGAGCAGGAGTCTTCTGCTGGTGGTTCCCCATGCCGAAGCGCAAGCCGCTACGATGCGCTAGCTAACGAACGTTGGCTGCGTGGGCTAGCTAGCTAACGTTAGCTGGATTGGCTAGCTAACGTTAGCTGTATGGAGGGTGTCTGGAGGGGTAATGACACCTGTCAGCCCGTAGCCGAAGGACAGGCAGCAGTCGGGGGAGAGGGGACTGGGAAATGAGACCGCTCTCCCACACCAACACCCAGCTCGTTTAGCTATTCCTATGGCCCTCCATTTCTCCCTTTCCCCCTTTCTCCTTTTTTTTTGGCTCCCTCCCTAAAACTCTCTCTTTTTTTTCCGTTCTTTTTCTCTCCTCCTCTGCAGGTGCAGTGTCAGCAGCTATCAGCATCCCTGCCCTGCATGCCAACAGCCCAGACCAGGACAAACGAAGTCTTCTAGTTCTCTTATATAAGGCATGACTGCTGAGAAAACATACACTCAGTCACACACACACACACACACACATCAAAACACGCACATCAAAACACGACACATCAGATTGACCATTGCCCACTGTCCAGATGCCTAAGCAAATCATTCCTGTAGTAAATCTCACACACACACACACACACACACACACACACACACACACACATACACAGACCCAGTGGTAAAGCCTGTGTTCCAGATGTATCCCATTTTTTAGTAGTGAAGTATTAGAGTGTTGATCTGGGTCACAATACACAGACCACACTGTAACTGACTAGACTTCATGTCTGCCTGGCTGACAGACTGGCTGGATAACTGACT
>CM030174.1:33704002-33706502 GCA_017639675.1 Aplochiton taeniatus | reverse complement strand
AACAGAAGCAGCTGGATGTTTAGATTAGAGAACTACAAATATAAAGGCTTAACAGGAGACAGTGCCAGTGTCTCACCCCTCTCTCCTCCACTCTTCTCTTGCCCTCCCCTCAACCCTGTCTCCTGTTTCCATACCTCTCTCACCCTCTCTGTCTCCTTATATAAAGCTGTACTTCTGTACTGTTCTAGGGAGGGAGGGTGTGAGAGAGAGATAGGGAGGGAAGGAGCTTGGTAGAGGGCAAGAATGGGAGAAATAGAGGGAGGGATGCTGGGTGAGAGAGAAAGGGAAAGAGAAAGAGAAAGGGAGGATTGGTGGGAGAGGAATTGAGAAAAGATGAACAGTACATGCTGTCTCACAGTGCCCTCTAGTGGTCAGGACAGAGTATTGCATGCAATACACAAACACTTCTAACATTTGTGTGCATGTTTGAGTGTACCTCTAATCTCTGAACCTTAGGTAGATCCTTGGCGTCTTTTTAAATCCACGTGGATATCACCATGACAACAGTCAGCCTATAGTGTTTGCCTCTTTGTTGAAATCACCATAAAAACACTAAGACTTTACGAAGTGTATGTTGCGATCACCATGACAACAGTCAGCCTATAGTGTGTGTGTGTGTGTGTGTGTGTGTATGTGTGTGTGTGTGTGTGTGTGTGTGTGTGTGTGTGTGCGCGCGTGCGTGCGTGCGTGTGTGTGTTGTGATCACCATAGTAAAGGTCAGTCTACAGACTGCATGTGTGTCCTGTGTTGTTGTTGTTGTTGAAATTACTATAACAGCAGAAAATAGCTACAGTGTGTTGACACAGTATATCACCATAACAGGCAGTCTATAGAGTGGGCCAGGGATGACGTGTTTTTGTAAGCCAACCCGTAAGTCAGAATCGCCATGGGTTCCCTCAACAAAAAGCCAATGGGTTTTTTCCATTGGGTTTTGGATTATTGCAGAAAATAAGTTCTGTGGCAAACAAAAGTTCAAGATGCTAACACGTTTTGTTCAGCGAGATAATCTTTACAAACGAACACTATTTTTAAGATTTTTGAAGCCTAAATGCAATCGCCAGAGAGAAAAAGCTAACGTTAGGCTAACAACAAACTACAAGTCCCTTGACTCAAATGTCACCACCACTAAGCCTCCAACTTGTAATTTGATTTTGCGCGTTAACCCCCGACAACCTCTATAGTTCTATTTAGACACTGGTTAGAAACCACTTTTTTTAAGACACGTAAAGGCTTCAGAATTCACAAGTGAGGTAATTACTGACGTATTTATTGTCCTAGAGCAAAATGTGAAACCACAGACCTCATTTCAGGCATCTAAACAAACACCCATTTCAAAGACCCATTGACTTCAAGACAAGGGAACCCATGGAGCAAAAATGTTAACACTTCCAGACTCATTCCTGGACCACTCAATAGGACACCTTGTGAACCTAACAACATAAACCATACTGGGGCTACCTAGCCTGTTGTCAAGGGCAACGACACTAACAACACTTCCCTTCCTGCTTCTATGGCTTGCTTTGTTTGATAAGCCACACAGCTGCGGTGAATAATCCCATTGGGCTGTCACATTAAAAGGCTGGACCATCAAGCAGCACACCCACACCATACCCAGACACTCAAACACATAGACCCACACTACAAAGCAGACTGCTCTAACATGTAGACCCACACTACAAAGCAGACTGCTCTAACATGTAGACCCACACTGCAAAACAGACTGCTCTAGCATGTAGACCCACACTGCAAAGCAGACTGCAGTCCAAACAGTAGCATAAAGCACAAATGCAGGAGTCTGCCTCACTGCTGATATGAACACCATCTGATGAATCTTTTATTACTGATAAACCTCTCTTTCTCTCCCAAACACACACACACACACACACACAAACACACACACACACACACACACACACACACACAAACACACACACACACCATCTTCTCCTCAAGGCCAGCATGTCCTCAGATCAGTCATAAATATTGCAACACTGTGGCTAAAGAGGTACCAGTCACAAGGCAGCTCACTCCAAAACACAGTCTAGTGTATCTCATCACTGGACAAAGGCAGCCTTCTTTTTTTGGGGGGGGGGGGGGGCATTTATGATTTATTGGCAGGACAGTAGGCTGACAGGAAAGTCGAGAGGGAGAGAGGGGAAGACATACAGCATAGGGCCCGGGCCAGAATTGGACCCAGGCCGCTGCGTCAGGGACTAGCCTTTTTGGTGCGCCTTGAGCTAAGAAAGGATGGGGCTGAGTTAGCATGCTAACCTAGCCAGCGTATCAACTCAGAGAGGATGGGGCTGAGTTAGCATGCTAACCTAGCCAGCGTATCAACTCAGAGAGGATGGGGCTGAGTTAGCGTGCTAACCTAGCCAGCGCATCAGGTCAAAGAGGTTGGGGTTAACTTAAGGTAGTGCATGTGGTCAGAGAGGTTTAGATGACCAGATTAACCCTCGGTGTCCCTCCTCCTAAACCACTTGACTGTTTGCATAACAGT
>CM030174.1:33681502-33699002 GCA_017639675.1 Aplochiton taeniatus | reverse complement strand
ACACTCACATAGACACACAGACACACATAGACACATGCACGCACACACACACACACACACACATAGGCACACACACACACAGACACAAACACGCACACAGACACACACAGAGACACACACACACACAGACACACACACACACACACACACACACACACACAGACACTCTCTGTCTCTCCTGTCTCTCTATTTTCTCTCTCTTTTTAAATGAAAGTGTCTCTGCCCATTCTACAACACTCTAAAGACAATCAGCTAGCTATTCAGTTAGAATGTAAAAATATCTGTCTGTCTGTCTCCCAGCCAGCCTGCCTGTGTGTCTGCCTGTCTATTTATCTACCTGCCTGTTTGTCTGTCTGTCTGTCTGTCTGTCTGTCTGTCTGTCTGTCTGTCTGTCTGTCTGTCTGTCTGTCTGTCTGTCTGTCTGTCTGTCTGTCTGTCTATCAGTCCATCTGTCTCCCAGCAAGCCTGTCTGTGTGTCTGCCTATCTATCTACCTGCCTGTCTGTCTATCTCTCCATCTGTCTCCCAGCAAGCCTGTCTGTCTGTCTGTCTGTCTGTCTGTCTGTCTGTCTGTCTGTCTGTCTGTCTGTCTGTCTGTCTGTCTGTCTGTCTGTCTGTCTGTCTGTCTATCTATCTATCTATCTATCTATCTATCTATCTATCTATCTATCTATCTATCTATCTATCTATCTATCTATCTGCCTGCCTGCCTGCCTGCCTATTTGTCTGTGAGATTAGTCTTGAGGTTAGAGGTCCGGCTTAGGTTCTAGGTAGATCAGGTTAAGGATTTAGCAGTAATCCACACCATCTAACTGTCTGTCTGTCTGTCTGTCTGTCTATGTGTATATGGGTGCATGTGTGTAAGTGTGTGTCTGCAGCTGTGTGCGTATGTGTATGTGTGTGTATGTGTGTGCGTATGTGTATGTGTGTTTGTGTGTGCGTATGCGTGCATGTGTGTGTTTGTGTGTGTGTGTGTGTTTGTGTGTCTGCGTGCGTGTGTGTGTGTGTGTGTGTGTGTGTCTGTGTGCGTGTGTCTGTGTGAGCGTGTGTGTGTGTGTCTGTGTGTGCGTGTGTGTGTGTGTGTGTGTCTGTGTGTACATGTGTGTGTCTGTGTGTGCGTGTTCCTCTAATCACCAAGAAGTTGTAGCTCAGTCCAGGTTAATCTGCATGTTGACGGGTGGAGAACTGCTTTGAACCCCTCGTTACACATTAGGACATTGCATAGCAGCGTAGAAATAAGTGGATTTAGACCCCGCTCTAACAGGAAGAGGACCTAGTTTAGACCCTGCCCTAACAGGAAGAGGACCTAGTTTAGACCCCGCCCTAACAGGAAGAGGACCTAGTTTAGACCCCGCTCTAACAGGAAGAGGACCTAGTTTAGACCTCACCCTAACAGGAAGAGGACCTAGTTTAGACCCCACCCTAACAGGAAGAGGACCTAGTTTAGACCCCGCTTAAACAGGAAGAGGACCTAGTTTAGACCCCGCCGTAACAGGAAGAGGACCTAGTTTAGACCCACCTCAACAGGAAGAGGACTTCGTTTAGACCCTGCCCGAACAGGAAGAGGTCCTAGTTTAGACCCCGCCTTAACAGGAAGAGGACCTAGTTTAGACCCCGCCCTAACAGGAAGAGGAACTGATTTAGCCTCACCTCACATAAACAAGCCGTGATGGTAAAATATCACTGGCTATTGTTTTTAATCAGCAGCAGGAAGTGAGCGAAGAAAGGAAGTGTGAGAGAGATGGACATTGAGGATGTGTCTGTGTGTGTATGTGTGTGTGTGTGTGTGTGTGTGTGTGTGTGTGAGAGAGAGGGACATTGAGGATATATGAGTGTGTGTGTGTGTGTGAGAGAGATGGACATTGAGGATGTGTGTGTGTGTGTGAGAGAGAGAGGGACAGTGAGGATATGTGTGTGTGTGTGAGAGAGGGACATTGAGGATGTGTGTGTGTATGTGTGTGAGAGAGGGACAGTGAGGATGTGTGTGTGTGAGAGAGAGAGAGGGACAGTGAGGATATGTGTGTGTGTGTGTGAGAGAGAGAGAGGGACAGTGAGGATGTATGTGTGTGAGAGAGAGAGAGGGACAGTGAGGATGTGTGTGTGTGTGTGTGTGTGAGAGAGAGAGGGACAGTGAGGATGTGTGTGTGTGTGTGTGAGAGAGGGACAGTGAGGATGTGTGTGTGTGTGTGTGAAAGAGGGACAGTGAGGATGTGTCAGAGAGGTGATCCTAGAGACCATCAAAACAGCAGATGGTGTCAATGAGGATGACCAGAGTTATACCAGAGGCTTTGCCTGTGTTAATAAAGCTGTATGTGTTAGTGTGTGAGTGTGAGTGTGTGTGTGTGTGTGTTCGTTTGTGTGAGTGTGTGTGTGAGTGTGTGTGTGCGTGTGTGTGTGTGTGTGTGTGTGTGTTAGTGCATGTGTGAGTGTGTGTGTTAGTGTGAGAGTGCATGCGTGTGTGTCCAGGAGCATGTATCGTTCTAGCAGTATCACTCCTCTGATCCGTGTTCCATATGCCCTGGCTTTGCTAGCACACGCTACGGATTACAGGCACAATCCCCTCAAAGTCTGCCACCCGCGCCACTTCTTCCGGGTGCAGAGGAGGGACAGAAGGGAGGTGGGGGGGGGGGGGGGGGGGGGGATGAAGGGAGGTAAGAAGGGGTCTGCGTTTAAGGGGCTATCAAATCAAAGCCAGCCTTTAGTAATTCACTTTGAACCACGCACAAGATTTTCACAGATAATTTGATATACATTCCATAATAATCCTGATAATCTCAGATTTTTCTGAATATATGATAGTAAAAATTCTGTTTTTTCTTTTCTTTTTTAATGGACAAATGTAATAGTCAGCTGAGAAGGACTTGTTTCACAGGTTTTGGAATATGCGCCCTCTTTCAGAATAAAACACGTTTAAAAAAGAGTGGAAAGAATTCTCATGAAGGCTCACTCTTTTTTAGCACCAAGCTATAATCACTAGGATGGTTGGTGCTTTAAGCGGTTAGCATCCTGGAACTATTATAATCACTGATGTAAGAGTTTAACATCAGGGTTATATATTTACACTGGCAGTGTTAGCGGTTAGCATTATGCTATAACCACAGTTAGCGTTTGGCATTATGCTATAGCCACTGGTATTGTTAGCGGTTTCTATTAAAGCTGATGGTGTTAGCTGTTAGCATAATGCTATAACCACCGAGTTAAGATCTGACTGTTGCACTGTCATCTGTAACAAATAAGGTCGTTTTAGTTTTTTGAACATTGTAAGCATTAATTCCATATGAGAGCTGAGTGGGCAGCGTCTATACTTGGTAACATCTTTGATAGAAATGTTTTATAAATAAAAGGTTTGCTATTATCATAATTTTAATTCTATTGACTGAAACATTGTCATATTTTATAACGTGCATAGATACAATTCCTTCAATTGGGCAAATCTGCAAAGCAATATTACACACACACACACACACACACACACACACACACACACACACACACACACACGCACACACACACACGCACGTATTCAAAGAGGCTAGGGAGTCCCCAGCGAATCAGAAAACCAGTTAATTGTAATTTCCTCTGTAACTGTAATTACTAAACTGTTGATAATTACCAGATCACAGAACAATCCTTCAACTGTAATTATCCAACTAGTTCTTGCAAGCTAGCAGAAGTGTGTGTGTGTGTGTGTGTGTTCCAGTGGCTACAGTCTTCACCCAGCCAGGAAAGTCATTAGCTTCTAGCAAGCTAGCAGCAGAGTGTGTGTTACAGTAGAAACAGCCCTTCACTGTTCTGTAACCGTACAGTGTGGAGAGGGTTTTGGAGAGACTTATTGCATTGTTTAAAACACAGACTTCGCTCTCGGTCCACACTCATTAGGATTCATTGGCTTAAGGATAATATCTTGATTATGCTACGTCAATCTACGCTCAAGGTGTACCACAATGATTAATGGGCTCAACGATAATATATTTAATTTGAAAAAAAAATAAATAAACTTAAAGACCAAATACGAAGTGAGAAATCCTCCAATGACCCCCCCCCCCCCCCCCCCCCCCAACCCCGATACACACATACACATACACGTACACACTCACACACACACACACACACACACGGCCCCCACCCCCCTCCCGGTCTCCAGCAGCTGGGCTTGCCTCCAGCAGCGGGGCGCCATCAACCAGAGGCATGTCAACACACTCACTGGGCTGAGGAGAACACGGCCTGCCAGTCCTTCTGTCTGTCTGTCTGTCTACCTGCCTGCCTGCCTGTCTATCTGCCTGCCTGCCTGCCTGCCTGCCTCCCTCCCTGCCTGCCTGCCTCCCTCCCTGCCTGCCTGCCTCCCTCCCTGCCTGCCTGCCTGCCTGCCTGCCTGCCTGCCTGCCTGCCTGCCTGCCTGCCTGCCTGCCTGCCTGCCTGCTTGTCTGTCTGTCTGTCTGTCTGTCTGTCTGTCTGTCTGTCTGTCTGTCTTCCTGTCTGTGTGTGTGTGTGTGTGTGTGTGCTTGTATGAAGGAGGTGCTGTTCTTGTGTATCTCTATTATAAGGGCTGTAATTGTTTGTGAAAATTGTGCAGGTGTGTGTGTTTGTGTTAGAGTGTGTGTTCATGTGTGTGTGTGTTCATGTGTGTGTGTGTGCGTGTGTGTGTGTCAGAGAGAGGTTTACTACAGTCTGTGATGGAACAATGCTGGTTCAGTCGCCATTTACTAGCGTTTTGGCTATCCTTTCCTTCTATTGGCTAGCCTCTCCTGTCCTGCCCCCCTATTGGCTAGCTCGTAGCATCTTCTCATTATCCTAGGTAACAGATTACATCATTGGGAAGATCTGGAGCTCTTCTCCCCTCACCCTTGGAGAGCTGTTTTCAAAATACACAGAATACAGTGTTATGATATCCTTCATGCAATAATCAAAAATAAGCACTTTAGAAACCTTTATTAAGAAGGCATAACTACAATCAACATCACCATCTAGAATCATAACAATCCTCACCATCTAGAATCTTAACTCACAATATAGAATCTTAACTCACCATCTGGAATCATACCTCACCATTCAGAATCATAACTCACCACCCAGAATCATAACTCACCATTCAGAATCATAACTCGCCATCCAGAATCATAACAATCCTCACCATTCAGAATCATAACTATACATGATGTTCGGCCTCATAACTATTCAGGATATCCAGAACGGCGCTGTGTTCTCTTTTGTCTGGACCAGGGATTTATTGGTCCTTCCTAAACCCGACCTCAGTGACCCAGTCATGTGGTCACAGCTGGCTCCTGCAGCTGACACAACAGGAACAACTATGAGGTAACGGATAAGTGTCACGCACACACACACACACACACACACACACACACACACACACACACTCATACACAGGGCCGGGCACACACACACACACACACACACACACACACACACACACACACACACACACACACACACACACTTACTCACACACCAAGGCACACATGCACACTTACTCACACAGACACACACACACACAAAGATAGATGCACACCAGTACACACACAGACAGACAGGCACAGACACACACACACACACACACACACACACACACACACACACACATACACACATGCACACTGTTGCTGTGAGAGGAAGTTGCAGGTTGCTAATCCTATTACCTCGGGTTAGGTAATTAGCAGGCTGACCTGACAGGAGGGACCTCTTTGAGGTGAGCTGAAACACACTCCCAGAGAAACAGGAACCAGAGAATCAGGAACCAGGAACCAGGAACCAGATAACCAGAGAACCAGGAACCAGAGAACCAGAAAACCAGATAACCAGATAACCAGATAACCAGATAACCAGAGAACTAGAGAACCAAAGAACCAGGAACCAGAGAACCATGAACCAGGAACCAGAGAACCAGACACCATGGAACCAGGAATCAGAAACAGGAACCAGAGAACACAAACCAGAGAACCACAAACCAGAGAACCAGAGAACCAGAAAACCATGGAATCAGGAACCATGGAACCAGGAACCAGAAAACCAGCAACTGGAATAGAAACCTCCCCCTGCACCTATTAAACAGGAAAAGATGGACCCTCCACCTATTAAACAGGAAAAGATGGACCCTGCACCTTTTGAACTGGAATGGAAACCTCCACCCTGCACTTTCTAAACCCTGGATGAAAAAGCAACATCAAACACCATTCATGACCGCATATAGCTCTCTATCTGGTAACGTGAAACACCCTTTATGACTGTATATAGATCTCTATCTGGCAACATGAAACACCCTTTATGACTGTATATAGATCTCTATCTGGCAACGTGAGACCATTTATGACTGCTTATAGATCTATATCTGGCAACGTGAGACACCATTTATGACTGCTTATAGATCTATATCTGGTAACGTGAAACACCCTTTATGACTTTATATAGATCTCTATCTGGCAACGTGAAACACCATTTCTGACAGCATGGATCTCTATCTGGCAATGTGAAACCCCAGTCTGGCTCTGTAACTGGCAACTTCATTCAATGTTTTGGTCTGCAGAGCTCTGCATGACTCCATTCCTACTACTACAAACCAGATTTCTGTCTGCAAAGCCCTCATTCTGGCAACGTCAAACCATATTAATGAACACATGGCTCTCTATCTGGCAACCCTAAACCCCAGTTATGACATTATGGCTCTCTCTATCTGGCAACTTCAAAATCCTTCAAGGACTGCATTGCTCTTTATTTAGCGACTCCAAACACCTTTTTGGACAACATATAGCTCTCTTTTTTGTAACATGGGACACACTATTGGTCAACATGGCTGCCTATACGGCAGCGTCAGCCTCCCTAATAAGTCGCCAATGGCTCTTAATTTGGCAGTGCCCTCAGTACACAGGGGATGAATAGTCAGCCCGTGGCCTAACTGGATGAGAACGCAGTGTCCCGTGTGTTGAACTGGGACTTATCCTGTTAACATACAGACAAATAGATTCTGTTGGTGATCCAGATTAACAGCCAATGAGCCAGATCCAAGAAGCAGGACAATATAGTATACACACAGGTCTAATGTACAGGTTATACAATCTAGAGACAGGTCTAATATACAGGTTATAGAGTCTAGAAACAAGTCTAATATACAGGTTATACAATCTAGAGACAGGTCTAATATACAGGTTATACAGTTTAGAGACACGTGTAATATACAGGTTATACAGTTTAGAGACAGGCGTCATATATAGGTTAGACAGTCTACAGGTCGTATAAGAGGTTATATACCCTACAAACACGTATTTTGCCTCTTTTACCAGGCCTTTTCTCCAAGAATGAATGAATGTGTGTGTGTGTGTGTGTGTGTGTGTGTGTGTGTGTGTGTGTGTGTGTGTGTGTGTGTGTGTGTGTGTGTGTGTTAACAATGCTAACCAGTAAACCACACAGGGCAGGTATCCCTAAATGCAGACGTCTCTCTGGATTTCTCACCAGCTCGACGCGTTCGTTTAAATAACATTTGGAATGGAAATGCTTGAGATTTCCAACCCGCCTTCCCCCCTTCTCTCTGGTGTCTCTTTCTCTTTGATCATCAGCCTCTGTAGCTCATGCTCCCCTTGGAGTGGCCGTACTCTGAACATCCATAGAGTCCCACCACATCATCTACTTGGCCCAAAACACTGAAATGTCCCTTTATTAGAAGCATACATCCGCCTCCTCTATTTGTTAATGGTCTTCTAGAAACTTCATCCATACCTTTTCAGTTCATTCTCTTTTTCTTGGCCCTGTTTTTTTCTCCTCTCATCTCTCACTAATCTCTCCCTCACTTCTCTGCTATGTCTCCTCCTCCTTCCCTCTCTTTTTTCTCTCTGTATTCCCTCTCTCTGTCTGCTGTTGCTGTTTCTGGCTTTCTCCTGCTCTCCTCCAGCTCTCTCCCTGTTCTTTTCTCTCCCTTTCCTCTCACTTCTATGCATCCTTCTCTCCTTCTCTCCTCCATCTCTCTCCCTGTTCTTTTCTTTCCCTTTTCTCTCCCGTTTCTCTCTCTCCCTCTCTCTCTCTCTCTCTCTCTCTCTCTCTCTCTCTCTCTCTCTCTCTCTCTCTCTCTCTCTCTCTGTCTCTGGTCTCTGCCTCTCTCTCTCCCTCTCTCTCCCTCTCACTCTCTCTCTCTCTCTCTCTCTCTCTCTCTCTCTCTCTCTCTCTCTCTCACTCTCTCTCTCTCTCTCTCTCTCTCTCTCTCTCTCTCTCCCTCTTTCTCTTCCAATGTGTGTGTGTGTTTCCCTTTTCTCTGTGTGTGTGTGTCTGGTTGGAAATCAAAGAGCATTAAACATTAAAGATGCTGTCAGGAGGCGGCAGAAACGCCATGCTGATGATGATGATGATGATGATGATGATGATGATGACGCTGAAAGTAGGGCAGAGAGAGCGAGGGAGGGGTGAGGGATGGGGTTGAGGAGAAAGAGAGGGAGATGAGGGAGCGAGATAGGGGAGAAAAAGGGGGAGGGGTGAGCGATGGAAGATACAGTATGTAGTAAAGGAGAAATGGAGTGAGAGGGTGAGAGAGGAAAGATAGAGAGAGAAAAATAAAACATCAATAAATAAGGATGATATGGAGACGGGATTAAGGGAAATAGAGAGGGAGAGAAAAGGAAATCGAGATAAAGGGGGACAGAGAAAAAAAGAGGAGGAATGTTTATTTCTATCAGAATAGAGAGAACAGTGGAGAGTGCAGAAACACCATTTATGACTACACGGCTCTCTATCTGGCACCGTGTAGCACCATTTATGACTGCATGGCTCTCTATCTGGCAACGTGTAGCACCATTTATGACTGCATGGCTCTCTATCTGGCAACGTCAGACCATTTATGACTGCACGGCTCTCTATCTGGCAACGTGTAATACCATTTATGACTGCATGGCTCTCTATCTGGCAACGTGTAACACCATTTATGACTGCATTGCTCTCTATCTGGCGACGTGAAAGCCAAGTTTTGACAGCAAGGCTCTGTATCTGGCAACAGAAGAACAGAGAGAAAGACAGAGTGGGCAGAAACTGAGACCAAACAAAGCCTCTTTCTGCTACATCTCAACAGAGGGAAGGCCTACAGAGTAAACTCAGTGCATAGCCAATCCCAAAGTATCACTGAATAGTTACTGTTGAATTATTGTATATAGTTACTGTATAGTTACTGTAAATAGTTGCTGTATATAGTTACTGTATTGTTACTGTATATACTTACAGTATAGTTAATATATACTTACTGTGTAGTAACTGTTTAGCTACAGTATATAGTTACTGTATAGTTACTGTAGATAGTTACTGTAAATAGTTGCTATATTTAGTTGCTGTATATAGTTACCGTATAGTTACTGTATAGTTACTTTATATAGCTACTGTATAGTTACTGCATAGTTACTGAATATAGTGACTGTACATTTACTGTATATAGCTACTATAGAGTTACTGTGTATGGTTATTGTATAGTTACTGTATATACTTAATGTATAGTTACTGTATAGTTACTGTGTATTGTTACTATAGAGCTACTGTATACAGTTACTATAAATAGATATTATATATAGATACTGTATAGTTACTGTATGTTACTGTAGATAGTTAGTGTAAAGTTACTGTATAATGTTATTGTATACTTGCTGTATAGTTACTGTATATAGTTACTGTATAGTTATTGTATATAGTTACTGTATAGTTACTGTACATAGTAGTATAATTATTGTATATAGTTAGTGTACATAGTTATAGTACATATTTACTGCATAGTTACTCTATATAGTTACTGTATATTGTTACTGTATATAATTACTGTATATAGTTACTGTTTAGATACTGTATATAGTTACTGTTTAGTTACTGTATATAGTTACAGTATAGTCACTGTACATAGTTACTGTATGTAGTTACTGCACATAATTACTGTCTATAGTTACCGTAGAATTACTGTATACAGTTACTGTATAGTTATTATGTATAATTACTGTTTATAGTTACTGTATATAATTATTTTGGGCAGTTACTGTATAGTTATTGCATATAATTACTGTTTATAGTTACTGAAAGAAAGAAAGAAAGAAAGAAAGAAAGAAAGAAAGAAAGAAAGAAAGAAAGAAGAAAGAAAGAAAGAAAGAAAGAAAGAAAGAAAGAAAGAAAGTAAGAAAAGAAAAGAAATGAAAAGAAAAGAAAAGAAAGGAAGGAAGAAAGAAAGAAAGAAAGAAAGAAAGAAAGAAAGAAAGAAAGAAAGAAAGAAAGAAAGAAAGAAAGAAAGAAAGAAAGAAAGAAAGATAGAAAGAAAGAAAGGACGAAAGAAAGAAAGAAAGAAAGAAAGAAAGAAAGAAAGAAAGAAAGAAAGAAAGAAAGAAAGAAAGAAGGAAAGAAAGAAAGATCAATGAACAAGTAAGACTTTTAGCAGGAGTGTGCACAGACAGAGAGAGAGAGAGAGAGAGAGAGAGAGAGAGAGAGAGAGAGAGAGAGAGAGAGTCAGGGGCAAGGTAGGGGGAGATAGTGAGGTGGACTGTACTGAAATGTTAAGGCTGTTACTATGCAGACTATAGACACCGAGCCATCCTCAACAGCCCTCCGGTCATTCTCAGTGGCCACAGGCTATAACTATACTATGTTGCATTTAGTATAATGATAATAATAATAATGGTAATACATCTTTATATGTATAGTATACTTATAGAACAGCGTAACCACAGCAGCTGATACCATACATTGTATTAACAGACAATTAAACTGGACAGGCAAACAAACAGAGCAAATACACAGACCGACCCTTTAACTAAACTACAAAAGTTGAAGCTATATTTAAAGACAGACAAACTATTTAGAGAGTATGGCATAAACAGACAGACAGCCCTATAACTGAACGACAAAGATTGATGCTGCATTAATATATACATATGTGGACACTGTATTTATAGAAAGCTAAACTACATCATGTCTGGAACTATATTTATAGAAATCTAGACTAGACAGAGGCTGCTTTAAGTATATGGTATTTATAAATAGCTAAATCCACCACATCACCATAACAACAACTCGAAATCGTGTTCCAGGCCCAGCAGACTGTATGTCCATGACTAATTCATCTAGCTCGGCTACAACAACCCCACTGTGTAGTCCTCTCCTCTCTCCTGCGTTTCCTTCCCCTTTTTAAAAGAAGGGGAGACGAGAGAGAAAGAGAGGAGAAGCAGGGAACAGTAGAAACATGAAGGAAATGTAGGGAAGACGCAAGAAAAGGGGGGATAGGCTGACAGAAGGGTAGAGAAAAGAGAGGGAAGAACACGCAAAGAAGGATAAGAAATCTTGAGGGAAGAGTGGGGAAAGGGAGGGAGGATTAGGCGAGATAGCAGAGCGAAGCTGAACTCATAAACACGCTCCCAAAACACTGTGTCCCAACGTTGAAATCTGAAAGATTCCAATTTGTATGAGACCTTTCCATAATTGTTGCAGTTTCTTTTTAAAAACAGTCAGTTGTGCTTTAGCAGGTGCTCTGGAAAGCCGCAGTAAGAGGTATGAACGGAGCTGGCAAGGCGACTGCCGCGGCGACGGGCCAAACACGCCCCTCCATGTCTTGGTACTGCTCAGTCAAGTCCGCTTTTCGACGGCAAACCCAACCAAGCCAGTGGCCTAGATTAGATGAATGGAATAAGCATAGCAGCCGCTAAATTGACACGGAATACGATAATACACATAAAACTTGCTTGAAATATGTATAATGTGGGACATTTATTTAACAAAATCGAGCATATAGGCTTGTCAAAGACTGCAGTCTATCTCCATAGAGCGCTGCGGCCAGGTGTGTGCGCATGCATCCGTGTGACACATTTCAATTGGGGATGCGCGAGCTCGCCCGCGGTGGGCGCACGGGGATGTGGTGGTTGGAAAATGAAATTGAGGCGTGAGTGTCTCTAAACTTGTACTTGGCCCTGTTATGAAACTGAAAAAATACAAATGACACAAGGATGCCGTATAGTCTACACTGAGATGAAAGCCCCTTTTTTCCACTCCATTTCTTTCCGCAGGTATAGTGCAAAGTACTTACGCACTGCCTCCTTCTTCGGGTCCAGGGCACTAGCGGTTAGATGGATCTGGCCTATTCGGTTCTGAAGGACCCAAACTCGCTGGTTGGTTGTGATGATGTCATTTTCCAGCTCCTGAAAAAGCGAACAGGCGTGCCGGGCCAGGTCCGACAGCTGACGCAGAGTTCGGGACAGAATCACATTGCTGATGGAGCTGAGGTCCTCCAGAAGCTCACCGTCCTCGTTTGGGATCGGGTGGCGGCATAGCAACTGTGGCTCCACGATCCGTTTCGCGAATGGCATTTTTAAATAAGCATGCAAGGGAAAAAAATGACCTATATCTAAAATGATAAATCCCCACACAGTAGAAAAAAAAGAAAAAAAGAAAAAGAAAATATCCAGATAGTCTATCCAAGTGAGGCCAGAGGTGGCGGTTCGGCCCGCGCTACAGCGTCAATCCAAACTTCCAGATTTATCCACAAAATCCTCCATCTCCGTGATAGCTCAAATCACACACTCACACACACAATCACACATGCATGCATCGCCGATGCGCGCGGCCAGCCCGCCCGGTCCGTGTGAGGATGCGTGCCGAGGCTGTGATCATAGGTTGGCTCCGTGGCCTCCACGCTCTCCCCGCGCCTTGCAACACAGAGCAGGGCGAGAGGGTTGAGAGGGAAGACCACCACAAAACCCGGAGTGGAGTTCCTATGGATCGGGGCTACCCAAGAGCGTGATTACGCCTTTGAGATAGAACCCAATAAAACTATACTCAATACATACAGAATAACAACAACATTGAACAGAATGGGTTATGCCATATTGACACTGATATATATCTTTATAACAGTATAGTAAAATGAAGCATTATTTACAGTGAAGTCTAACATAGAGCATGATGGAATAGATAGGAAAGAGAACGCCAAAGTATAATGTATCAAAACTAATACAACTTGACATAAAATAGACATGGGGAATTGATAATACTACTTGATGGCGTACTTGGTAACACAACGTAGCTATTTCTGCTTCAATCATCACCCTTCCCCGAATATGCGGTTAAACCACGTCTGTCACGGTGTGTTCTATAATCCCACCTCTCCTGTTTGAGGATATGATGAGAGTTCGCCCCCTTGTGGAGAAATGGATGAACTCCATGTAGTCGGTAAGGCGGCAGATCAGAGGAGCTATCCGTGGTGCTGAAAATTGAGTTGGCTTAAACGTAGCCATGGCACTGGCCGGTAAAAACACCGAGGGTCGGGATCTTTACGGACAAGAAAATGCACAGCCTCTTTAAAAACAACCGGGACTGGTCTTTTAAACGTTCAGGCACTGGCCACTAACCTAGTGTTTATGTTTTTAATAAAAACGTTCTTTACAGTTCAAATATAAGGTTTCATTCATTGCACAAGGTTTACTCAACAACCGGACTGAATAATTTATTGTTACACGATTTCATTAAGAGGAAGGTTTTTCATTCAACCAACTTCTTAAAGTGCATAATACTTGTCTGGTGTATGGGCTGCTCTGATTGGTCACTTCATTTGTTTAAACAACTTTTTTTTTTTTTATCGCTGCCAAATTCAAATAACAATACCCGGAGAATGGAATGTGTGGAGTTCGGTTTTAATAACTGTAGCCGCCTGTACTTTGTCAAGCAGCTTCTTAAGCTCCCGCTCTTCTCGTTCCCTTTTATCTAGTCATATCTTTTTCACATGATCGTCCAACAATTTGCGTAAATGCGCGTGGTTGCATTTTCTTTTTCAAAGACTTGGCCTGAACTTCCACTGGATGAGTTATACCACTACACCAAAACTTAAATCAAACCAGTAGCACTATAGGGTTATAGTTATTATTTAACACTATGGGGTTAGGGTTAGGGTTCTTTTTTAACACTCTATTCCAGGGTGGAGGATTCTCTGTGTGGTGAGTGGTAAGAAGGTTTACCAGTGCAGGGTTAGGGTTAGAGTGAGTGGTAGGAAGGTTTGCCAGTACAGGGTTAGGGTTAGGATGAGTGGTAGGAAGGTTTACCAGTACAGGGTTAGGGTTAGGGTGAGTGGTAGGAAGGTTTACCAGTACAGGGTTAGGGTGAGTGGTAAGAAGGTTTACCAGTACAGGGTTAGGGTTAGGGTGAGTGGTAAGAAGGTTTACCAGTACAGGGTTAGGGTTAGGGTGGGTGGTAGGAAGTGTTTGTGGTGATTAGGGTCAGACCAGGCCTGGTTTAGGTATACCTATAGGGGACAGGGTTGGGCTCCCTGCAAAGTCTGAATGGAGAACCAGACTCAATGGTTCCATAATGCAGTCTAATCCTTTGCCAGTGTCTACATATATGTGCTGTTCTATTATAGTGTTGCAGAGGCTAACAATAAATATACTCTTAAGTCAATACAGCTATTCCAGGAAATGAAAGTGCTCCAAAATTGCATTTTCCATATCACCATCTACATTACACAGTCTGATAGCATCCCATGGAACAGCTAAGCAGAGCTTCAGACAGTGAGTTTGCTTATATTGCTTACATTGACCAAAATCAAAGCATTATGTACCTACATAGGTTCGAAACCTACAAGTCAGAGCTGATGTTCTTTTTCTTAGCATTAAGTCATTTATATCACTTGGAATGAGAGATTTGAAGCCTATAAAGAGGTATAATTAAACTCGTTTTTTAATAATTGCACTATTTATTCAAAAAACAAATTCAACAATATTTTTGTATACACTTGACTTTCACTGTAGAAATCAACGATATCCACATTTATATGTAGGCAGCCTACAGTAGTCCCACAAAAAAAAATGTTATTGAAAATACTCATGATGGGGATGGTCCGTAGGCTACCTGATCGAAAAGAAAATATACAGGCTATAGCTATCTTCCCGGAGACCGTAAGACCGGGTAGGTCGTCGTACAGCAGAGTCCCAGCTCTACAACGAGGTCCATGCGGTGCTGGCTGCTCTCCGAACAGTTCCAACCAGCTTCGTCATAGCACAAGTTCTTCCGCGACCTTCCCTTGTCCCACGGTTGCGGCGCGTTGCCACGGCGACGGCCGCGTCGTGCCCGACCCGGCGCTCGGGTCCCGCTGGTGAACGCGCGTGTGCTCCGTGACGCGGTACTGGCGGGAAAAGGTCATGGGGCACTGGGGACAGCGGTAGGGTCGGACCCCCAGGTGAGAACGCATGTGTCTGTTCAGAGAGCCACGCTGGCTGAAGCCTCGCTCACACAGCGAGCACTGGAAGCCCTGCTGGGGGGGGCAGGTTTGCTGGAAGCCCTGCTGGGGGGGGCAGGTCTGCTGGAAGCCCTGCTGGGGGGGGCAGGTCAGAGGGTTGACCCGAGGGGAGGTCTGGCCTCCA
This sequence comes from Aplochiton taeniatus, assembly GCA_017639675.1. Classification (NCBI taxonomy): domain Eukaryota; kingdom Metazoa; phylum Chordata; class Actinopteri; order Galaxiiformes; family Galaxiidae; genus Aplochiton; species Aplochiton taeniatus. The sequence continues at coordinate 33,683,644 of CM030174.1, read as the reverse complement.
GCCCCGGCTCCAGCTCCAGCTCCAGCTCCAGATACAGCTCCGGCAGGTTGGGTAGACTTCTGGGAAACCCAGGGAAAACACTCCTGGTTTGTGTCAGAGCAAACCCTAGAAGGCTCTGTTAGAAGTGAGTGTGGAAGAGGTGAGTGTGATGACTGTGCGTCTGAGAGGAGTGTGTGTGGTGAGAGTGTGTGTGAGAGAGAGATGAGGGGTGTGTTTATGGATTTGGGAGAGAGGTGGGGTTCTAGATTATTCTGCTCCTCCTCCCCCTCCTCCTCCTCCTCCTCCTCCTCCTCCTCCTCCTCTTTTTCACGCCAATCTGAGGTGCAGCTCTGGGCGGTGTGGAGATACTCCCTCCCCACGCCAGAGCAGGCCACGACAGGGAGTGAGGTCACAGCGCGTCCCGACCCTGACCTCTGACCTCGGCTGTGATTGGTCGGCGGCGCGCCCTCTGCCTTGACCACAAGAACTTCCTGTTGACTGGACCAATGAGAGCTCTCCTCTCCGTGCCCCTCGGAGAGGATTGGCTCCATTGGGTGGTCTTGGTGTGGTTTCCCAGGGCAACGGTTGGACCAGGGCCAGACAGGGCTGGTCTTAGGTGATAACCCATCAGAGGAACCAGAGCAGACCGGCTGAAGGGCCGAACCGCTGTGACGGATGACCCGCACTGGCTCACACTTAGAGGGGCTAGGAGAGAAGGACAAGGGGGCTTCCCTGGGGGAGCTGTGGAGGGATGGAGGGTGGAGGGATCGGGAGAGGAGGGATGGAGGGTGGAGGGATGGGGAGAGGAGGAATGTTGAATGGAGAAGTGGAGGGTGGTATTTGTTGCTGGAGCTCTGTTCTGTAGGGGGGATGGAGGAGGGCAGGGTGGTATCTGCTGGATGTAAAGCAGTATACTGGAGCTCTGTTGCTCTGTAGCTCTCATGTTCTGGAGGAGGCTTCCTCTTCACAGCGTGTTCCTCGGTTTCCTCTGAATTGAGAACAGATAGTTCAGAATTACAAGTCCTTCTATCATCAGAGATTATGTTTATTTATTTACAAAATCAGAGCAAAGGAAACACAGCAGCCAGGGTGGCTTGTTCCGTCTCCTAGGCAACTCACCAGACGCGCAGCGTTGCCAAGGCGATCCACCAGGTGAGCGGCCCCGTTTCCTAGGCGACGAGGCAGGTGAGCGGCCCCGTTTCCTGGGCGACGTGCTGGGTGAGCGGCCCCGTCGGCTAGGTGATGAGCCGAGGAACGAAGCAGAAGATCCCGGCGCTTTCCCGACGGAATAAGAAAGTCCGTTCAGCGCGGCCTGCAGCTCCTCCATCTGCAGGTAGGTGGCAGCGTCGAGCATGGCCCCGTGCTGCTGGGGCGCGGGAAGAGCTCCAGTGTAGATGTAGTCCAACAACAAGCCCAGGACAGAGCCAGAGAGGCAGGGTGCCTGCAGGTGTAGCAAGGGGCCAGCAGAGGGCAGCAGAACAGAGAGAACCGGGCTGGAGGCCGCCAGAACCGCTCTGTGGGCCAAGAAGAGGCTGGAACCACTCCGTAGCACGCAGTCACAGAACACCGCGTCAACAGGCTGCTGTCTCTGCTGGTTCAGCCTGCTCAGTAGTCCTGCAGCGTGGTCTCTCACCACCAGGGGGCAGCACAGAGCCTAGGCCGGCACACAGTGAAAACGTGTTACAGAACAGTCACTATACTGTAAGAAAACACTACAGAGTCCGTGTCCATGTCAAAATAGTTATAACGTATTTGAAAGCCTACTAATATAAAAAGGCTTTTTTGTGTTAATACATTTTCGGCTGTTTCTTGAAGGGAGCTTTAACAAGATCCGATTGTTTAAAAATAAATGAGAATAGATAAATGTCTGGTCCCACATAAACATGAGAGTATAGCCTTAACACGTGTTAATCGTATAAACTGATCATCCTATTTACTTTTTTTTTATCAGAGGGGTGCAATGTGGCCAGGCTCCCTTTAAGATCAACCTGCTCATTTCAAAAGGCTCGATGTATGGTTATCATATCGTCTCGCTTTACTTAAAAAAACAGGCGTAACTTATTGCATGAGCATGTTTTAACGGAGCAGTTTGGATTGGTTACTTATTGGTATCTTGTTCTAAAGACATATTTTAATAGTATTAATCAGATTGCAGTTAAAGTA
>CM030174.1:33654002-33679002 GCA_017639675.1 Aplochiton taeniatus | reverse complement strand
AGGTTCGCTCCAACAAATTCCGATCTGTTAGCTCTATCTCTATGTTACTGTCTAGCCTAGCGCAGCGATGCGCCTATAGTCTTTCCTTTCCGTTCACGTGCCCGTGTGGTTAGCTTGTGTCTGTCTAAAGGGGAAACATCTGGGCGAAAACATGCCGTCAAAGATCATATTTAACACCGAAGACAACACGATGGAGGAAGAACTTGACACCACTACAACAGGCGTGACACCAAAAGTAAGAAAATGTTTTACACTGATAGTATTTACCAAAACATCTCCGGCGCGGCCAATGCTAGTATTACTAGTGAGACTGGACTCGTGGAGCCGCCTCAGTTAGCCACTATGCTAACTGCACACAGCTAAAAACAAAATGTCAACCCATGTTGAAATTAACAGTGTTAGTACCCAAACTTAGCTATGATATTTTTCTACATTTATCTGGGTATGGAATGTTAAGTGCTTGCAGATTTATAAAAAACGGTTTATGTGTGATGTGCCAAATTGTAGCATGATCACGTCACATGGCTTGTAGTTAAAAACCCAGCACATGTGTTGCATCGCAGATATACAAGTATACAGGATAGTCACGGTAACGCCTTAACCTCCGTCCACATGTAGTTTGATCAGTGTTTACGGGCGCTTGTTGATGACGCGTCGCCAACTGGCCCAGTTTTTGGCTTAGTTTACGTATCCGAAGGCTGCAAAAGCATCGATGTCTGACTTTGTAAAAGTTGACGCTAAAACATCGTAGCTTGATTTTATATAGGACCGCGAAGAATTGTTTGAGTTAATCTGCTTGTCCTGTGGGTGCTGTTACACGGAACTCTTTGTCTGGCTTGATACAATTTCTATTCATCAGCCTGTGAGCCTACTTGCCACTAGTGAGTAATCACTCTGCTTACTCCTTTTATTTGTTCTGCTAGCCTACTTTACGCTAGTCACTAGTGTGTCATTACTGTTAACCGATTATGCTATACAATATAATCCCTGCAGCGAATGTAAATCAGAGTGATTGCACTGGTGTCCCTTTATGAACCACACATGATTAACTCGTAGGGCTTGTTTTACTTAATTCAAAACAGTTACCACAATCAGAATGAATTCCAAAGTATCAACATAATATATTTCAGTATTATTTTCTGTGCTGTTTTTTTTTTTTTTTACGAAGAAGAAACTTTGAAACTGGTCTTGCATCATACTTTCAAGCACTCTACGTTGTCCCGTTATGTAACATCCTGTTGTGTTCCGTTTGCCTTCAGAAAACCAAGAAAACAAAAGAGGAGAAGAAGTCGAAGAAGGCCAAGAAGCTGGCAGAGGAAGAGGCCGAGAAGGATCCAGACTGTGAACCTCCGTCACCGAAGAAGAAGAGGAAGAAGAGCAAAGAGAAGACGGACGAAGCGAACGGGACCACCGAGTTAAACGGCACCACGGCACTATCCCTGGAGGAGATGGAGGCAGACATCGAGAAAACACCGGAGGTCGGACCCCTACTACACGCTTTACTGTTTTCTTCTTCTGCTTGTTTTGCTGTTGTTTCTATTCATTACCCAAGTCAGATTCATAGTTGGGGTCAGGGTTAGGGGTGCAATGGTTCGACAAGCCCACGGTTCGGTTCGTATCACGGTTTTAGTGTCACAGGTTTGATTCGCTACGCTAGGTTTTGGACATTGGGTGGAAAATACGATTGCCAATGGCAAAGGTCCCTCATTATTTTGCATAATTCGGATTTCGTTTATTTATACCAATATTAGACAAAATCAACAAATAATTTTGACGTACTTATTTAAACGAACACAAATTCCTGAAATCTAGGCTGTGGTACAGGTAAGTGAGTGCAATTATTGTCAGGTAACTTTCAGTTGCCCTGGAGATCTGACGATCTGTTAGAAGAGCTATATGGATAGTTTGGCCAGCTCATTTTGAATTGCCCTACGTGTGGCTTCATAGAGCTTGGGAATAGCTTTGTTACGTACTAGACCTACAAAATACATGAATGGACAATTTAACGCGGATCAAGAATACCATCCGGATAGAGCTGCAAAGCTTTAGTGATGAAACCAACCGTAGCTTTGGTTATTTATTAGTGTCTATCTGAACTGGTACGGCCAGCTTGTTGACAGGCAGCTAGAGGAGCTGTGTTTTATCTGTCGACTACATTTTCCTCGAGCCGGCCAAGGGGATTGTATGGGCGACGTCGGTTTATATACTGTTTATATGTTAGACCTGTTTCCACTAGCACACACCTCAGTGGTCAAGCGCTGCTTCTAGTCTAGCGACTAACTTTATATAGCCAAGTCTTTTTTATCGATCAGCTTTGTCAACACCGACTCCTGTATGCTACCAAAATGGCCGACTTTGACTTGAATTGTGTCGACGTCATTGGTAGCTTGACCTACGAGCCTAACTCTGATAGTCGATCGGCCAGCTAATCTCCGGGCAGTGTGCTTGTGGGAGTAAGGGAGGCGGGGTTAGCAGTCCCTGCTCCAAACCCGCAGGCAGTGGTTCAACGTGGGGGTGGTAGAAGGCCGGGTTTACGGTCACGAGTGCAAACCGCTCTGTGGATGGTGAACCCAACCGGTTCGGTACGTCCACGCCTTAAACAACCTGGGCTCCTGTTTTCTGTCTGCAACGCGGATGGGCAGAGAGAAAACCTCAAGGGTCCGTGAAGATGTATAGGCAATGGCATTTCTACTTTTTTTCTAACTAGCATTACAATGCTTGGGTAGGTCTAAGGCCAGCTCCATGATGTGGTGCACACGTCAAGTCAGCATAGTGTATGTTTAGTCTATGAAGAGGAAGGGTCAACACTTAAACGTCTCTTTTAGAGAGACCAATCCCTGTTGCTTTCCATTCAGTTCTTTGTCACCTGACGTATTTGTAAAGCCGCCATTTTGTAACTTTGGGATGACGTGACGGCGTGTAGTGTCCGTTCCTGTTTTTTGTAGTTTACCTGAAACTGCTGCTTGGTCATCCTGTCTGGAAATGAGCGTTCTCAGGCCACGGCTGTCATATCCTCTTTCTGCCACTAGGTAGAGCTGATGCAGCGCCTTTGTCTCTGTTGCAGCCTATTTAGTGTTGCTGGCTGTGGAGGGTAATACCAAATGCTGTAGAACAAGTTGCTCAAGGAATCTGCCCCAAAAATAAACGATTTAGTAACCAAGGCACACAGGGACTGCTTTTCAAAAAGTGAAATGTGTCTCTTTTCTTAGTAACTTTGTCTACTTTTGTTTTTTAGAAAAAGAAGAAGAAGAAGAAGAAGACTGCGGAGGAGAACGGAGTTTCGTCAGAGACCCCTGTGACCCAGACGCAGACTAATGGCCATTCTACCGCAACGACCCCTGCCCCGACCCCCGCCCAAACCCCCGCCCAAACCCCCGCCCAGTCCAGAGACGACTCAGACAGCAACAGCGAGAAGGACACTGTGAGTGACTCGGTCTCTCCCAGAGGCCATGGCCTTTATGGTGCGTGTTGATTTCTCTGCTCCGGAAACCTTTCTCTAAAGTGTCTGTCCTTCTGTTGCTAGGAGACCCCTGAGCAGAAAGAAGGGGCCTTCTCCAACTTCAGGATCTCTCCACACACCATCAAACTGCTACAAGGTAACTACAAACACACCATCAAACTGGTACAAGGTAACTACAAACACACCATCAAACTGCTACAAGGTAACTACAAACACCCAGTCAAACTGCTACAAGGTAATTACATACACAACTTAAACACTACAAGGTAACTACAAACACCATTAAACTAGTATTAACCACTAAAAGCTAAATACAAACACCATACAATTACTAAAAGGTAACAACTCTGTCTTTGGCTCTGCAAGAATTGTCTAAAAGAGGATTTCAACTACATTTAAAGAACGTTGGTAGATATGGAAATGAAAAACAATGAATGGCATGCCTCGGGATCGGATTGGTTTACTTGTCAGTCTTACACCCCATTGGTGGAGAACTCGTTGAAGCGGAGGATTTGATTCGTTGTTCCGTCTTGTCCCGCCCCAGCCCGCGGAGTCAGCTACCTGTTTGACATCCAGGTGAAGACGTTCGACTCTGTGTACGACGGCAAGGACGTGGTTGGTCAGGCTCGCACGGGAACAGGGAAGACCTTCAGCTTCGCCGTGCCATTGGTCGAGAAGTTACAGAACGATCCGGAAGACAAGAGGCGAGGCAGGCCTCCCAAGGTCGGACGCTCTCTCTCTCACACACACACACACACACACACACACTCTCGCGCGCTCACACAATGTCACAGACAGTACACACGCTCGGCGCTTTAGTGATGAACATTAGCAGGCTGACCCGTGTGACCTTTGCCCCCCCCAGGTCCTAGTCCTGACTCCTACCAGAGAGCTGGCCATCCAGGTTCACAGGGACTTCAAAGACGTCAACAAGAAACTAGCCTCCACCTGCTTCTACGGTGGCAGCTCCTACATGCCCCAACGTGAGAGCACACACACACAAAATATACACACAACAGCTCCTACATGCCCCAACGTGAGAGCACACACACACACACACACACACACACACACACACAAAAACAACAACCCCAATGTGTCTACACACACACACTTAGACCAGTTCTTTTAACCCTTAGTGGTATTACAACACACACACTGAAACACATTGCACCACATAATCTCTCCCTTCCCCAGTACACACAAACACACACACACATTCTTCTGCTAAGGATAAAGCGACAGCGTGCTTACACAATTGTGTGTGTGTGTGTGTGTGTGTGTGTGTGTGTGTGTGGTCCAGTGGACATGATCCGCAGCGGCATCGACATCCTGGTGGGCACACCGGGCCGTATCAAGGACCACCTCCAGAACAACAAGCTGGACCTGAGCCAGCTCAAACACGTGGTGCTGGATGAGGTGGACCAGATGCTGGACATGGGCTTTGCTGAACAGGTCGAGGAGATCCTCTCCGCCTCCTACCACAGGAAAGGTAGAGGAGAGAAGTGTGTGTGTGTGTGTGTGTGTGTGTGTGTGTGTGTGTGTGTGTGTGTGTGTGTGTGTGTGTGTGTGTGTGTGTGTGTGTGTGTTTTTGACAGATGGAATGAGTGACTGGGTGTGAGTGAGTGTGGAAAGAAACTAATTTCTCACCTTAAGGTGTCAAAGCGTCAATGGTAGTCTAACTGGCTATGGTGTGTGTGTGTGTCCAGACGGAGCGGCGAACCCCCAGACCCTCCTGTTCTCCGCCACGTGCCCCCCCTGGGTGTATGAGGTGGCTAAGAAGTACATGAGGCCGGACTACCAGCACGTGGACCTGATCGGCAAGAAGACCCAGAAGGCAGCCACCACTGTGGAGGTAAGGGGGGTTGGTTGGATGAGCCTCATTGGTCATTCATGGCAGTGTTGACCAAGCCAGGGAGGAAATTAGCTGTTCACTTCTCTTTTGAATGAACCTTTCATTTAGCTGTTGAATAATAGTTAAATGCAAACAATAAGATGTCTTCATGGGTGTGCTCCACTAATGCTCAGTAGTGAGTTTCTAGCTATGGTGTTGTCTCGCCTGTGGACACTGCCTGTCTTTCATTGTCTCATGGTGATGATGTGTTTCCTGTCAACATCGCCTGTCTTTCATTGTCTCATGGTGATGATGTGTTTCCTGTCAACATCGCCTGTCTTTCATTGTCTCATGGTGATGTGTTTCCTGTGGACATCGCCTGTCTTTCATTGTCTCATGGTGATGATGTGTTTCCTGTGGACACTTTCTGTCTTTCCTCATTGTCTCATGGTGATGTGTTTCCTGGGGACACTGCCTGTCTTTCCTCATTGTCTCATGGTGATGATGTGTTTCCTGGGGACACTGCCTGTCTTTCCTCATTGTCTCATGGTGATGATGTTTCCTGTGGACACTTTCTGTCTTTCATTGTCTCATGGTGATGATGTGTTTCCTGGGGACACTGCCTGTCTTTCCTCATTGTCTCATGGTGATGATGTGTTTCCTGTGGACACTGCCTGTCTTTCCTCATTGTCTCATGGTGATGATGTGTTTCCTGTGGACAGCACTTGGCCATCGCCTGCCACTGGTCCCAGCGTGCGGCGGTGATTGGAGACGTGGTTCAGGTGTACAGCGGGAGCCATGGGCGCACCATCATCTTCTGTGAGACCAAGAAGGACGTCAACGAACTCACCACCAACACCTCCATCAAACAGGTAAACACACACACACACACACACACACACACACGCCTCCAGCCAAAAGTATACAGAGTGAGCGTGTGATGTCTTGTCAGATTGTTGCTGTTTGCCCCCTCTCTGTTCTGGTGTCTCTGAGCCGTTGAACAGGAGACACACAGAGGCCCGCCTCAAAGTCCAGTAACACGAGAACCGTGTTCGAAACGTTGATTCTCTGATGTGTTTGGTGTGTCTGCCTTCCAGAGTGCCCAGTGTCTCCACGGCGACATCCCTCAGAAGCAGCGTGAATTGACCCTGAAGGCTTTCCGTAGCGGCTCCTTCGAGGTGCTGGTGGCCACCAATGTGGCAGCACGAGGCCTGGACATCCCAGAGGTGGACCTGGTAATCCAGGACTCCCCGCCTAAGGTACACACACACACACACACACACTCACACACACACACTCCCCCCATTGGATCATTATGATGTAGAATCCCCCCCCCCCCCGGGTCACACACGCGCACCTTCGCTATCACACTGGTATACAACCTAACAGAAATATCCAGATGAACTGTCACTCCCCCACCACACTCGCTCATTCTAACTACTTCTATATTCTACTTACACATACTCTGTGTGTCTGACCGCTGTCTTTCTCTCTCTTGCTGTGTGTGTGTGTGTGTGTGTGTGTGTGTGTGTGTGTGTGTGTGTGTGTGTGTGTGTGTGTGTGTGTGTAGGACGTGGAGTCGTACATCCACCGGTCAGGTCGTACGGGCCGTGCTGGTAGAACGGGAGTGTGTATCTGCTTCTACCAGAGGAAGGAGGAGGATCAGCTTCGTTACGTAGAACACAAAGCTGTGAGTGAACCCTGACCTCCGGGAAACCTTTGAACCTCTCACCCTTGACCCTAGGGTTAAGCTTTATACAGCCTGTTAGTTTCATGCTGTCGACTAGCTCTCTGTTAATCTCTTTTTTGGACAGTTAGTCATGACTAGACTAACTAATTGGTATGGCTAGTAGCTTTACAATATGGACTGACTGTGTTTGGCTAGTTAGCTGTAGGTTATGAATTAATACTGTTAGTTTTTGTTTGGCCAGTTAGCTATAGGTTATGAATTAACACTGTTAGTTTTTGTTTGGCCAGTTAGCTATAGGTTATGAATTAACGCTGTGTTAGTTTTTGTTTGGCCAGTTAGCTATAGGTTATGAATTAACACTGTTAGTTTTTGTTTGGCCAGTTAGCTATAGGTTATAGACTAAATAACTTTGTTGTTTTCATTTCCAGGGCATCACATTTAAACGCGTTGGCGTACCCACTGCCAATGACATCATCAAGTCCTCCAGCAAAGACGCTGTCAGGTCAGTAACCACGGCAACCTGAGCCGTCTCTTATGATGGGTGGAGCTAGAGGGTTTTTGATTGACCAATTGGAAAGAGAGAACGGAAGGGTTTGTTACGACCTCGTTAAATGAATGTTTATTGGTAGATCATTTTGGATGATAGTTAATAAACATTGACTAATTAATGTGTGCTACAAAGACCACAGCTCTCAAACATCTACCGTACCCCTAACACAGGTTGTTATTGTCGTTGAAAGAGCTATTGTTGTTATTGTCGTTGAAAGAGCTATGGTTGTTATTATTGTCGTTGAAAGAGCTATTGTTGTTATTGCTGTTGATAGAACTATTGTGGATGTTGTTGTTATTGTTGTTGATAGAGCTATTGTTGATGTTGTTACTGTTGATAGAGCTATTGTTGATGTTATTGTTGTTGATAGAGCTATTGTGGATGTTATTACTGTTGTTGATAGAGCTATTGTGGATGTTGTTACTGTTGTTGATAGAACTATTGTGGATGTTGTTACTGTTGTTGATAGAACTATTGTGGATGTTGTTATTGTTGTTGATAGAGCTATTGTGGATGTTGATGTTGTTATTGTTCCGACTAGGTACCTGGACACGGTCCCGGCGACGGCCGTTGAGTATTTCCGTGCGTCGGCCGAGGAGCTGATATCGAGACGAGGAGCGGTGGAGGCTCTGGCTGCTGCTCTGGCACACATCTCTGGAGCTACCGCTCTGGAGCAGAGGTCCCTGCTCAACTCTGACGCTGTGAGTGGAGGCCCATCTCTCTACCCCCTCACCCCTTCACCTCTCTACCCCCTCACCCCTTCATCTCTCTACCCCTTCACCTCTCTACCCCCTCACCGCTTCACCTCTCTACCCCCTCACCCCTTCACCTCTCTACCCCTCACCCCTTCATCTCTCTACCCCTCACCCCTTCATATCTCTACCCCTTCACCTCTCTACCCCCTCACCCCTTCACCTCTCTACCCCCTCACCCCTTCACCTCTCTACCCCCTCACCCCTTCATCTCTCTACCCCTTCACCTCTCTACCCCCTCACCCCTTCATCTCTCTACCCCTTCACCTCTCTACCCCCTCACCCCTTCACCTCTCTACCCCCTCACCCCTTCACCTCTCTACCCCTTCACCTCTCTACCCCCTCACCTCTCTACCCCTTCACCTCTCTACCCCTTCACCTCTCTACCCCCTCACCCCTTCACCTCTCTACCCCCTCACCCCTTCACCTCTCTACCCCTTCACCTCTCTACCCCCTCACCCCTTCATCTCTCTACCCCCTCACCCCTTCACCTCTCTACCCCCTCACCCCTTCACCTCTCTACCCCTCACCCCTTCACCTCTCTACCCCTCACCCCTTCATCTCTCTACCCCTTCACCTCTCTACCCCCTCACCCCTTCACCTCTCTACCCCCTCACCCCTTCACCTCTCTACCCCCTCACCCCTTCACCTCTCTACCCCTTCACCTCTCTACCCCTTCACCTCTCTACCCCCTCACCCCTTCACCTCTCTACCCCCTCACCCCTTCACCTCTCTACCCCTTCACCTCTCTACCCCCTCACCCCTTCATCTCTCTACCCCCTCACCCCTTCACCTCTCTACCCCCTCACCCCTTCACCTCTCTACCCCTCACCCCTTCACCTCTCTACCCCTCACCCCTTCATCTCTCTACCCCTTCACCTCTCTACCCCCTCACCCCTTCACCTCTCTACCCCCTCACCCCTTCACCTCTCTACCCCCTCACCCCTTCACCTCTCTACCCCTTCACCTCTCTACCCCTTCACCTCTCTACCCCTTCACCTCTCTACCCCCTCACCCCTTCATCTCTCTACCCCCTCATTCCTTCACCCATCTGCCCCTTCACCTCTCTACCCCCTCACCCCTTCACCTCTCTACCCCCTCACCCATCTGCCCCTTCACCCATCTACCCCCTCACCCCTCACCCTTTTGGAGCATAGGTCCTGAGCAGGAACCTTCTCTCACGCCAAGCCCTAACCAGTATTGTGTGTGTGTGTGTGTGTGTGTGTGTGTGTGTGTGTGTGTGTGTGTGTGTGTGTGTGTGTGTGTGTGTGTGTGTGTGTGTGTGTGTGTGTCTCAGGGCTACATCACCATGCAGCTAACTTGCTCCCAGGAGCTCCACAGTATGAGCTACGCCTGGAAGGGTCTCAAGGAGCAGCTGGGGGAAGATATCGATAACCACGTCCAGAGGATGAACTTCGTCAAGGGGAAAACGGTACACACACACACACCTACACATCCACACACAGTTCACACAGATAAGCAGACAGCATGTGTGATCAAAGTCTTTATTTGGTTAGAAAGAGAAGTAGTGTGTGAGTGTGTGAGTGTGTGAGTGTGTGTGTGTGTATGAGAGAGTGAGAGAGTGAGAGAGTGTGTGTGTGTGTGTGAGAGTGTGTGTGTGTGTGTGTGTGTGTGTGTGTGAGTGAGAGATATAGAGAAGGAGACTGACCGTTAGCTCTTGTTCTTTCAGGGAGTCCTGTTTGACGTCCCATCTGACAAGGTCCAGGGAATCAAGGTGAGAACGCTGACAACCTCTCTGGTTCACCACACCAACAGGCCTGTCTGGATCACTGACCCCCACCCCCAACAGGCCTGTGTTGTTTGGTCTGTGTCTGGTTCACTGATCTCTAACAACGCCTCTGGTAAAGGCACCTCTATGGTCAGTGAATAAAGACTCAGTCCGCTAGTTGAACCGGTGATGGACTGGCTCAGGTCGGAGCAGCAGAATGGGCTGGATAAATAAAAAAGTCAAGTTACGTATGTTTCCATAGCTCATTTCATATGACAGGCGCAGACTCGACGCGCTTAAAAAAATCAAAACAAAGACACCTTGGCCTTTGGACTTCCAAACAACGGGGGGGGGGGGGGTCCTTAACACGTCCAGACAGGCTGTCGGTGGAGACGGGTTTGTGCTGTGTCAACAGAGCGTTAGCGGAGTGTGTCCCTCCCTAATGGGTCCTCCGGAGCGTACTGCTCAGCCATGTTTCTGCCAGCTCTGAGAGGAGGAGGGGGGGGACAGGACAGAACGCCGTGTCATGTTTCACAGCACAGCGCCGAGTCATGTTAGTGTGGGCCACGGAACGCCGTCTCATGTTTCTCAACAGAAGCCAACCAAAGCTTTCTGCTGTCCTCTGTAAAACTGTTGGAACAATAACCTCCTCCAGTCATTTTTCATAAGTTCAGTTTAGATGCTTACATAAGCGACAAATTTGGTGAAAAAACAAACGTGTTGGGTAAAATTCAAAGGTTAAAAGGCTCTGAGGGTATCTCTCTTAGAACTTTGTCAGGACTAAAACCGGGACGTTTGATGACGAAATACTACGGTTGCCGTGGTAACCTGGCGCTGTTGTTTCCTCCAGGATTCGTGGCAGGATGGTCGTCGTTGGCAACTGACGGTGGCCACGGAGCTGCCGGAGATGGAAGAGAAGAACACCGGCGGAGGCGGAGGCGGCAGGAGCTTCGGCGGCCGTTCGTTCCGCGGCGGCGGTGGGCGGGGCTTCGGCGGCGGCCGTGGCAACGGCTTCAGGAGTGGTAGCCGCGGCAACGCCACCTGGCAAGGGCAGAAACGCACCTTCAGTGATGCCTTCGATTATTAACCCCTCCCCCTCTGGACTGATCTGATGACTGGCCGCTGCTCTGCCGGCGGCCATGTTTCTTTGTGGCAGTCGGCGGCCATGCCTCTTACTGGCGCTCGGCTGTGAAACCGGCGGCCATGTTTCTTCCTGGCGCTCAGCTCTACGGCTGGCGGCCATCTTGGGATGTCTTCCTTCGTGCTGTTTGGAGGACGGCCCGTCTGTTACCCTCTGCTGGGGCGTCCCTCGCCTCAACGCCATCAGCTCGATTGCTTTGCAATCTTTATGTAATACCGTGTGTGTACACGCCCATTCATTTGAATGAGAGGATATGAAATGATGCTGAATAAAGGTGGTATAATGGAACAGCTGTGTCAGCCTTTTATTTAGAAATCTATTCCACACAGACATCTGAGGACGTTGGGTTTGAATGGTCACCTGATGTTGCTCTGCATCGCGGCACAAAGGGCCAGCAATATGCAATAACTTTGTTTAAATGGGAGGCTTTTTGCTTGGCAATGTCAACCGGCTGCTAGCCACAGACAGTCTGTAATGATGGTCATGGTTTCTTTCCACACCTTTATTTTATATTAAGACCGCTTTTCTGAATGTTGAAGTTGTCTGTTCTGAAGTTGGCTTCTCACATTGTTGTTTTAATAAACTGCCATGACATACATTTCAATTGTATAAAAAGCAAGATGATGGAAATCTAGCAGAGGTTTTTCCTCTCATGTCAGACTGCTATCACAGTAACAAACTTGCGTTCCTTATTTATCCAGATCAGGGTTAAGATGTCTTTATTAACACATTGCACATAGTCGGTCCAATGCTTTTTCAAAATACAGTGTTATAATATCCATTATGAATTAAATCCATGATCCGCTCGAGAGCAGATATTTTCCATCCAAATTGACACAAATTGTGTATATATATTTTTTTTGCTTGTGGATTATTTTTTTTTGCTTTTGTAGACATTTGGCACAAATCTCATTCCACAGTTTCCATCCCGTGTGTCCTTAATGTGAGCCCTACATCCAATGTGTATTTGTTCTCTTAATTTCTATGAGGAGGCATATGAAAGGTCTCTAACTTCTGGGTCTATGGTGTTCATCTAAATCTAGGTAAAGACAGTAGGTAAAAGGTTAGTATCCAGATGAATTTTTTTTGCTATATTTTCCTAGTGATTAAACCATACCATAATTTAAATGTTCTTATTAATTTAAGTAATGAGCTTCACATGTATGATCTAAAACTATCTCAGACTGAGTGAAAACGAATAGATTGTGGACAAGTCTTTATATGGGAAAGACTGCACTAAACGACCACATTTTTCATTTTTTACTGATTTATAAAACCCCATATCAATATTCTTTTTCCAGTTCCGACACATTCAGGCTCATATCCCCAGGCTGTGTTCACAAGGTGTGTGTCGGCATAAAATAACATCCAGAAGAAAGTGATGGTCATTCTGGTCTGGAAGATAGTATCTCAATTGAACAGGAGGCCAGTGTCCATTTTGTAAAGCTCAATTCACTGAACTTGTTAACTATTGGTGTTATGTTTTATCCATGTTATCTCTATACTGTCGTTAAGTTTTGTTTCTTCATCTTGCCTATCCTCTCCTCACTGTCCAATAGGAGCAGGCGTTGCTGTTACATTGTCCAATAGGATCAGTGTTTGCTGGTCGGTGGGTGTGTAGTTGGTTTGCAAGGGGAAGGACAGGTAGTCCGAGTCTCCACCTGTGGACCAGAAGGGAAACCAGAGTTGAATTCCCAAACAAAAGAAACAAACTAAACTAAACGTATTTATATTTTTTATTTGAACCTTTACTTAACCCCGCAAGTCATTAAGAACAAGTTCTTATTGGCAATGGTGGCAAAGGGCGCAGCCTCTTAATGTTGCAAAGTGGACACTCTAGAGTAGGAATTGGCCGAAGTGGGCGTGGTCTTCCATGTTGAATTAAGGTCCCGCCCCCATCACTTCCTCCTAGTCTCAACCCCGCCCCCTAGTGACCTCATAGCATCTCTCAAGCCCAACCCCTATTTATCTTAGACTCTGCCCCCAGGCCCCTCCCCCTGTGACCTCATAGTAGCAGTATTCCCAGGCCCCTCCCCCTATGACCTCATCGTAGCAGTATTCCCAGGCTCCTCCCCCTGTGACCTCACCATAGCAGTGTTCCCAGGCTGGGTGTGTCCTCAATCCTCTTTGTTCTTCATTGAACCACAGCTCTGAGGTGTTAAGATGATCCACCAACTACACACACACACACACACACACACACACACACACACACACACACACACATAACTCCAGGTATTTATTTGTATATATTCCTTCATTCAAACATTCAGCTCCAGCAGGAAACAACACGTAGAGCCCTGCTGTGTGAGTGCTGTGATTGGCTGCCTGGTCTGATGTCTAGGCTCTGATTGGTTCTCTACCTTGACAGCCTCTTCCTGTTCCTGTGTTGTCGTTCTCTGCTCACTCCCATCACTTGACCCTCCACCTGCACGAGGAGCACTGGCTTTAAAGGGGAACAGGTGTGACCAGGTGTGTGTGTGCGTGTGTGTGCGTGCGTGCGTGCGTGCATGCGTGCGTGCGTGCGTGCGTGTGTTTGTTTACCCGGTACGTAGTGTATCTGTTGCGTGTAGGAGTCTTCAGAGGGGTAGTCCTCCCTCACACCTCCGTAGCTGTAGGAGGTCTCGTCTGGAGGACAGCAGCTTGTCCCTCTGGAGGTGACTGAGTTGGGGGTACGGTCGCTGCAGTACTGTGTCCCTGTGGAGGTGACTGGGTTAGGAGTAGAGTTGCTGAGGTAGAAGGTGTGTGTGGCGTTGGTGGTGGGAGAGTGTGGTCCAGTGACACCACAGAACCTGTCTGAGAAAAAAAGACAATAAATACCCAGAGTCAATGCAAGCAATGCTGGACAAACCTGCCTGGAAAAGAACAGACACAGCAGGAGAAGGAGGAGGGGAACCAGGCTGTTAAGGATCTAGTTGTTATATATCACTCCTTATCTTCCTCTCTCTCTCTCTCTTTATCTCTCTCTCTCGCTCTCGCTCTCTCTTTTAATCTCTTTCTCTGTCTCTTTATCTCTCTCTCTCTCTCTTTATATCTCTCTCTCTCTGTCTCTTAATCTCTCTCTGTCTCCCCCTCTCTGTCTTTCTCTCTCTCTCTTTCTCTCTCTCTCTCCCTCTCTCTCTATATATATATATATATATTTATCTTTATCTGTGTGTGTGTGTGTGTGTGTCCTACCCTTCCTCCTCCTCCGTGTGTGTGTGTGTGTCCTACCCTTCCTCCTCCTCCGTGTGTGTGTGTGTGTCCTACCCTTCCTCCTTCTCTGTGTGTGTGTGCTTGTGTGTCCTACCCCTCCGCCTCCTCCTCCTCCTCTGTGTGTGTGTGTGTGCGGCGGGCAGCATCCTGTAGACCCGGTAGGCGTGGCTGCCTTTCCTCTGGCTGCGCTCACACAGCTCCGTCACGTCCCTCAGGGAGTTCAGCGCACAGCGGAAGTTGGCCTTCCAAGTCTTTGGGTCCGGCTGGTCTCTCCCAGGTCGGTACTTCCCTGGAACCAGCACACAGTGGTTAGGCTTTCCTGGGGGGGTTGGGTGTGTGTGTGACCTTCCAGTTTCTATGGCCTACTGTGTGTGTGTGTGTGTGTGTGTGTGTGTGTGTGTGTGTGTGTGTATTTGTTCAATGTGCCTGTGTGTATATAATGTGTATGGGTGTATTTAATGTATGTATCTATGTGTGTGTCTAATGTGTGTGTGTATATGATGTGTGTGTGTGCGTGTGCGTGTGTGTATAGTGTGTGTGTGTGTGTGTGTGTGTGTGTGTGTGTGTGTGTGTGTGTGTGTGTATAGTGTGTATAGTGTGTGTGTGTGTGTGTGTGTGTGTATAGTGTGTATAGTGTGTGTGTATAGTGTGTGTGTGTATAGTGGGTGTGTGTGTGTGTGTGTGTATAGTGTGTGTGTGTGTGTCCTACCAGTGTGCATGGCCCAGCCTCTAAACAGTGTGGCGTCTCTGTTGATGCTCCAGCCATGATGCGCTGCGTGTTTCCACGGAATCTGGAACACCCTGTCCGCCTGTTCCCATAGGAACAGTGCTGTTACCATAGGGATGTGGCGTGGGTACCTTGTAGGCTAGCTAATGTTGTCTGCGATCCAGCGTTTCTCTGGTGAAAAACTTTTGTCTGAGCTAACCTCTTTGAGAACATGGGAACTTTCCTACAAATATCAGTATGAATTCTGAAACTTTTGTGCTGATATTGGTTCTGGATGATAACATTTTTTAAATAATTTTCCCCATATACTTAGAAAGAACCCCTTTAAAAAAGCTATATTATTTAAGTTCAGATAAAAACAGATATAATGAATTACTTCTAGGTTCTAAACTGAAGCTGTAAGTAGTGGAAAGTAATGGAATTTTACACACATCAGAGGTTTTCCACTCTTTAGACTTCGGATTCCATGGATACAAAAGGTGTGTTAGACGTTAGTTTCTATGGATACATAAGGTGTGTTAGATGTTAGTTTCTATGGATACATAAGGTGTGTTAGATGTTAGTTTCTATGGATACATAAGGTGTGTTAGATCTTAGTTTCCATGGATACAAAAGGTGTGTTAGACGTTAGTTTCTATGGATACATAAGGTGTGTTAGATCTTAGTTTCCATGGATACAAAAGGTGTGTTAGACGTTAGTTTCTATGGATACATAAGGTGTGTTAGATGTTAGTTTCTATGGATACATGAGGTGTGTTAGATCTTAGTTCCCATGGATACATAAGGTGTGTTAGACGTTAGTTTCTATGGATAGATAAGGTGTGTTAGATGTTAGTTCCCATGGATACAAAAGGTGTGTTAGACGTTAGTTTCTATGGATACATACGGTGTGTTAGACATTAGTTCCCATGGATACATGAGGTGTGTTAGACATTAGTTTCCATGGATACACACAGTGTGTTAGACATTAGTTCCCATGGATACATGAGGTGTGTTAGACATTAGTTCCCATGGATACACACAGTGTGTTAGACATTAGTTCCCATGGATACATGAGGTGTGTTAGACATTAGTTTCCATGGATACACACAGTGTGTTAGACATTAGTTCCCATGGATACATGAGGTGTGTTAGACATTAGTTTCCATGGATACACACAGTGTGTTAGACATTAGTTCCCATGGATACATGAGGTGTGTTAGACATTAGTTTCCATGGATACACACAGTGTGTTAGACATTAGTTCCCATGGATACATGAGGTGTGTTAGACATTAGTTCCCATGGATACACACAGTGTGTTAGACATTAGTTCCCATGGATACATGAGGTGTGTTAGAGTTCGGTAAGGAACGCACTGAGTCTAGCCACTTGACTCCTGGGTAAACACCCGAGTCGATCTGATCTTCCAGCCAAGGTCTCATCCTCATCCTCAGCCCTGCGGACTGCTGCATCCTGCTCACACACACACACACACACACACACACACACACACACACACACACACACACACACACACAGCAGGTCAGAACACTTACTCAACATACCATAACTACACACATACCTATCATTTCTGTTCTTTAGGTTCCCCTCTCTAGCACCATCAGCCTTACCTGAGATCAGCCCTTTGGTGTGCAGAGGTTCTGTTCCCCTCCAGGTGTGTTGAGGTTCTTTCTAAATCCAGGTGTGTTGAGGTTCTATCTAAATCCAGGTGTGCTTAAGTTCTATCTAAATCCAGGTATGTCACGGTTCTATTCCCCTCCAGGTGTGTTGAGGTTCTATATACATCCAGGTGTGCTTAAGTTCAATGTATATCCAGGTGTGCTTAAGTTCTATCTATATCCAGGTGTGTTGAAGTTGGGTCTAGCTGGAGGTGCACAGGGCTTCCAACCTCCTCCAGGTAACCCCCCCCCACCTGCTGCTACAACCTCACATCCAGACTAGCCACGCCCACTACCCTCCTCATCCAATCACAAACCTGACAGCATACACGGCCTCGCCCTTCAATCCTTTCTGATCATCATCTTCAACTGTCGTCTTAAAGTTGAAAAATGAATTTAGAGAATGAGGTCATCCATTTTTTCCCCTGTTCATGCACCATTTCTTTTCAAGGTTGAAAACGAAGCAATAATTTTTTGTGGTTTTTGGCAGTTAACTGGTTAACGTCTAATACATGGAACCTATTATTCTTTGAATTTCATAGGTTATAAAATACTATTATATACTTTAGCTGGTCCGTCCTTTGATGCTGTCGTACCTCGTCTGTCCAGCAGAGGGCAGTGTGTGATCTGATGAGTCTTTGCTACAGCTGTCACCTAAACGGTGTCTACTCATATATCCCTTTCTTATCTCCATAGATGTACTGATATTACTTCCTATTTTGTTTAACTATATACTTCTTAAATAGATATAATATGTATAGGCTGGAAAGTGTTTATTCCTCATACACAGTGCACAAATAATATAACTTAAAAATGTATTAAATTACAACGATTTTATGTGTAAACAAATTACAACAGTATATACTTTACAATAACACTTTATATAAAATGTGAAAGCAAAAGTGTTACGCACTCCAGATGTGTTCCTGTAAAAGGCCAAAGACAGGATGACCGTGAAACATGTTATTATCACCACATGGAGAGAAACCATTTACATATTTGTCCGTTTGTGCTCAGATTTCAAAGTAAGAGCCTATCCCCTTTATCATCAAGATAATTATGAATTAACATTTTCTATGTGCAGGTGTGTATGTGTGCGGGTGCGGGTGTGTGTGTGTGTGTGTGTGTGTGCATCAATGGGTCCTCCCCTTATTGTAATGGCTATGCTTTTTAAAAACGTATTCATGGTTACCCCATGTTTTTCATGTCCATATCACTGCATACATCTTAAGAAATAGATACACTGATTATAAATCTTTACAGTTATAATCTCCTAATAGTTTAACTGATTATAAATCTTTACAGTTATAATCTCCTAATAGTTTAACTGATTATAAATCTTTACAGTTATAATCTCCTAATAGTTTAACTGATTATAAATCTTTACAGTTATAATCTCCTAATAGTTTAACTGATTATAAATCTTTACAGCTATAATCTCCTAATAGTTTAACTGATTATAAATCTTTACAGTTATAATCTCCTAATAGTTTAACTGATTATAAATCTTTACAGTTATAATCTCCTAATAGTTTAACTGATTATAAATCTTTACAGTTATAATCTCCTAATAGTTTAACTGATTATAAATCTTTACAGTTATAATCTCCTAATAGTTTAACTGATTATAAATCTTTACAGTTATAATCTCCTAATAGTTTAACTGATTATAAATCTTTACAGTTATAATCTCCTAATAGTTTAACTGATTATAAATCTTTACAGTTATAATCTCCTAATAGTTTAACTGATTATAAATCTTTACAGCTATAATCTCCTAATAGTTTAACTGATTATACATCTTTACAGTTATAATCTCCTAATAGTTTAACTGATTATAAATCTTTACAGTTATAATCTCCTAATAGTTTAACTGATTATAAATCTTTACAGTTATAATCTCCTAATAGTTTAACTGATTATAAATCTTTACAGTTATAATCTCCTAATAGTTTAACTGATTATAAATCTTTACAGTTATAATCTCCTAATAGTTTAACTGATTATAAATCTTTACAGTTATAATCTCCTAATAGTTTAACTGATTATAAATCTTTACAGTTATAATCTCCTAATAGTTTAACTGATTATAAATCTTTACAGCTATAATCTCCTAATATTTTTACTCATTTTAAATCTTTACAGTTACATTTTCTAGTTATACTGATTATAATTCTCTACAATTATAATTTCCTAATAGTTTTATTGATCATAATTCTTTACAGTTATAATCTCTCTAATAGTTCTATTGATTATAAATCTTTACAATTATAATTTCCTAATAGTTTTACTGATCACAATTCTTTATATTCTCCTAATAGTTTTATTGATCATTATTCTTTACAGTTATAATGTCCTAATAGTTTTACTGATCATAATTCTTTACAGTTATGATCTCCTAATAATTTTGGTGTTCATAATTCTTTACAGTTTGCCTAATATAATCTTCTGCTGATCAAATACCAAATATCGTCCTCATCTCGCCCACTGATTCTCCTATGAAGCGGTGAGCAAAAGGAGACAGGAATAGGCCGTCAGTCTAAAACAAGCCATCCAATATAAATAGACTCCGGCTGGCCAAAGAGCAGCCCTGCCCTGCTCCTCAAGGTATCTGTCTGAGGAACGAGAGAGGGAGAGAGAGAGAGGAGGGGGGGAGGGGAGAAAGGGGGAGGGGGAGAGAGAGGTTTAAGGAGCTGAGAAGGTGGGGGAAAAAGAGGACGGATGAAAAAAGGAAAGGAAGGAGTTGAAGAAGGGCTGTCAGACCCCAGTCCCTGTTAGCCTTGTTTCCACTATAGGGACAGGGCAAGGCTAGGGCTAACGCTAGCTAAACAGCCCAGCTAGACAACACCTTGGCCCCTGACTAGCCCTGCTTGGCCCCTGACTAGCCCTGCTTGGCCCCTGACTAACCCCTGCTTGGCCCCTGACTAGCTCTGCTTGGCCCCTGACTAACCCTGCTTGGCCCCTGACAAGCCCTGCTTGGCCCCTGACTAACCCTGCTTGGCCCCTGACTAGCCCTGCTTGGCCCCTGACTAACCCTGCTTGGCCCCTGACTAGCCCTGCTTAGCCTCTGACTAGCCCTGCTTGGCCTCTGACTAGCCCTGCCTGAACTCTGACTATCCCTGCCTGAACTCTGGCTAGCCCTGCTAGGCCCCTGGCTAGCCCTGCTTGGCCCTTGACTGGCTCCTCTAAGCCCCGGTATTGTCCTCCCTCCTGATTGGCCAATCAAATAAATCCCTAGTCTGAGAGCTTGCATATTGGGGAATAAAAGTGGACTTCAGATCTCTCTTTTAAAAATAATAAAAAGGTCTTTATAAAAAATAAAACCCTGCGCTTGGGTTAAAAGTCTATGTTTTGATACAGTATATCTGAACAGATGGGATTCTGGACTCACAGAGTCAGTTGTTGAACGTTTTGGTGACAGAGAAGTTCTGCAGCCACTGTGCTTTGGGGTGCTGCTGCTGTTTGCCGGCGGTGTGGTACACCAGTAGTTATATATAGGGCCCCCCCGTATGCCCTATTAAGGGCGTTTGGAGGGCTCCCCCCCCCCCCCCCCCAGCTCCAGCTGGTCTCCATCACGGGTAGGGACTCCCAGAGGAACCGGCCTGATCACCTAACGCTCTGCTGGGATCTCTACAGGGTAAGGACTACCATCGCTCCTCCAACCTCCACCTTTCCTTTCCATCACTCTGTTTTCTTCTCCTTCTCTCCTGTCTTCTCTCGGTACCTTTTCTTTCTCTCCCCCCTCTTCTCCCTTTCTTTTCTCCGGGTGCCTCCGTCGTGTGTTTAGGCATGCAGTGCCTAGGGTCCAGGAAGTGATTCATTTGCATGAAGTGGATAAGTGGTGTGGCGTGAGGGCCGCAGCACTCTGGCTTCCTGATGTGATAATGATTATAATGAGGATTATTCTGCTATTATGGCGCCGACCAAACTGTCAGTTCATTTTAGATTTAGACACTGTTGGGTGACTAGTTGCTGTTTGGCCCACGGTACAGAGCTCCACTATGAAACCAGCTCTCTGGCTGTCAGTATTCACCAGGATTGGACTTCTGTACTCTGGGCTATTACGTTACACATACACACTCCCACCCAGTCTCAGAGCTGTGCTATTATACAGCACCATTCCAAAGTTTGGACAAGTGAATCGGAAAATGTGGCCAAATGTTTGACTGGTACTGTGTATCACTACATATAAGTCTTCTGGTTAGTATTTTGTTAGTACAGTTGTATATTGGATATTGTATATATAATTACTATGATTGTTAGTATGGGATATTATTAGTATAATGGTTAGTATAGTTGGGTTAGTGTTAGTGAGTTAGTGTTGGTGACAGTGTGGTGGTATGGTGTTGGTGTTAGTGAGTTAGTGTTGGTGACAGTGTGGTGGTCTGGTGTTGGTGTTAGTGAGTTAGTGTTGGTGACAGTGTGGTGTTCTGGTATTGGTGTTAGTGAGTTAGAGTTGGTGACAGTGTGGTGGTATGGTGTTGGTGTTAGTGAGTTAGTGTTGGTGACAGTGTGGTGGTATGGTGTTGGTGTTAGTGAATTAGTGTTGGTGACAGTGTGGTGGTCTGGTGTTGGTGTTAGTGTTGGTGACACTGTGGTGGTCTGGTATTGGTGTTAGTGAGTTAGTGTTGGTGACAGTGTGGTGGTATGGTGTTAGTGAGTTAGTGTTGGTTACAGTGTGGTGTTCTGGTATTGGTGTTAGTGAGTTAGTGTTGGTGACAGTGTGGTGGTATGGTGTTAGTGAGTTAGTGTTGGTTACAGTGTGGTGTTCTGGTATTGGTGTTAGTGAGTTAGTGTTGGTGACAGTATGGTGTTCTGGTATTGGTGTTAGTGAGTTAGTGTTGGTGACAGTGTGGTGGTCTGGTATTGGTGTTAGTGAGTTAGTGTTGGTGACAGTGTGGTGGTATGGTGTTAGTGAGTTAGTGTTGGTTACAGTGTGGTGTTCTGGTATTGGTGTTAGTGAGTTAGTGTTGGTGACAGTGTGGTGGTATGGTGTTAGTGAGTTAGTGTTGGTTACAGTGTGGTGTTCTGGTATTGGTGTTAGTGAGTTAGTGTTGGTGACAGTATGGTGTTCTGGTATTGGTGTTAGTGAGTTAGTGTTGGTGACAGTGTGGTGGTCTGGTATTGGTGTTAGTGAGTTAGTGTTGGTGACAGTGTGGTGGTATGGTGTTGGTGTTAGTGAGTTAGTGTTGGTGACAGTGTGGTGGTCTGGTATTGGTGTTAGTGTTGGTGACAGTGTGGTGTTCTGGTATTGGTGTTAGTGAGTTAGTGTTGGTTACAGTGTGGTGTTCTGGTATTGGTGTTAGTGAGTTAGTGTTGGTGACAGTGTGGTGGTATGGTGTTAGTGAGTTAGTGTTGGTTACAGTGTGGTGTTCTGGTATTGGTGTTAGTGAGTTAGTGTTGGTGACAGTATGGTGTTCTGGTATTGGTGTTAGTGAGTTAGTGTTGGTGACAGTGTGGTGGTCTGGTATTGGTGTTAGTGAGTTAGTGTTGGTGACAGTGTGGTGGTATGGTGTTGGTGTTAGTGAGTTAGTGTTGGTGACAGTGTGGTGGTCTGGTATTGGTGTTAGTGTTGGTGACAGTGTGGTGTTCTGGTATTGGTGTTAGTGAGTTAGTGTTGGTTACAGTGTGGTGTTCTGGTATTGGTGTTAGTGAGTTAGTGTTGGTGACAGTGTGGTGTTCTGGTATTGGTGTTAGTGAGTTAGTGTTGGTGACAGTGTAGTGGTATGGTGTTGGTGTTAGTGAGTTAGTGTTGGTGACAGTGTGGTGGTCTGGTATTGGTGTTAGTGTTGGTGACAGTGTGGTGGTCTGGTATTGGTGTTAGTGTTGGTGACAGTGTGGTGTTCTGGTATTGGTGTTAGTGAGTTAGTGTTGGTTACAGTGTGGTGTTCTGGTATTGGTGTTAGTGAGTTAGTGTTGGTGACAGTGTGGTGTTCTGGTATTGGTGTTAGTGAGTTAGTGTTGGTGACAGTGTGGTGGTCTGGTATTGGTGTTAGTGTTGGTGACAGTGTGGTGGTCTGGTATTGGTGTTAGTGTTGGTGACAGTGTGGTGGTCTGCTATCGGGGCTCAGGCTGTGGCTGGTACAGTGAGCAGGATGAGTAACTGAGAGCAGCCGTAGTTCAGGTGTCACCAGGGGGTATTTCTGGGTGTCAAGCCTTTTACGTGGCTAATATTATGGGATATGGGACAAGTCCAAAGCTGGCAGTAATCGTAGTGACATGATTTGGTTGCTAAGAGTCGGGCTCCTTCCTGTTTGACGCTCGGTGGAAGGTCGGGTTCAGGGGAATAAAGGTAGACTCCCTGAGATGACATTAATCAGGTCCCGATTAAAGGTAGGCTCTGCTATTTGAGACAGCTGGAGAAACGAGTCCCGGTGGTTCAGAAGCTGTTGAAACCTGATGTAGTCAGCAGCAGTAGATGTTCATGTTTGGGACAAATTTGTCTCAATGGCGTTATATATATGTGCACATTTTCTTCTCTGTGTGTGTATGTGTGTTGATGCGTGTTTGTGTGTGTGTGTGTGTGTGTGTGTGTTGATGCGTGTTTGTTTGTGTGTGTGTGTGTGTGTGTGTGTGTGTGTGTGTGTGTGTGTGTGTGTGTGTGTGCAGGTGCAGGTGTCCGTGAAGGTAACTAAAGATGGCAGCATCAGCATCAGTGATGCGTCACTATGCTCACCACAGCGCTGAGGCTCAGTTTGTAGCCAGAGAGTATTCCAGGTGAGAACAAACCCCAGCACAGCCAACCAACCCGACCATACACTGACTGACTGACTGGCTGACTGGTTGACTGACTGACTGACTGACTGACTGTTTGACTGACTGACTGGTTGACTGACTGGCTGACTAACTGGCTGACTGGTTGACTGAACGGCAGACTGGCCAACTAACTGGCCGGATGACTGACTGACTGCTTAAATAGCTGACTGGCTGACTGGTTAAATTACTCTCTTGCTGACTGGCTGGATTGTTAACTTGCTTAGCTAACACTAATATTACAACTCTGTTTTTAAATGCCGAAAACCCCAGCCTTTTGAACCGTTTACATTGTAGAATGTAGCAAGGCTAACGCAGAAATTGAGTGCCTAGCCCAGTTTAAAAACTCTTAACAACTCCTGAGCTCGCCCATCACCCCACCGCTAACTAAATAGCCTGTTTGTAGCAACGGGAGTCCAGAAGGCTAATGTATCTGTCAAGTCGATGGCTTCAGGAGGTTAATATCTGGCCTGGCCTGGGAAGGATGTCATTCTTTCAAAATACGCGAAATAAGGTCTTTAGTCTATAGGGGTTTGGTTACGGTTTAGCTTAGCTGCTAGTTGTTTTGAGCAGCTTTTCATGTCAACCCTTTCTCATATTTGTACCTATCAGTTGGCCTGCTTTAACCTGTCTCTGTTCATCTACAAGCCCCGTCACCCCTAAGGTGCTGTGGTAACGTTTATCAAACACACCCCCACACTGTCATCCATCACTCATCCGTTGCTCACCCCTCCATTGAAATGTATTCCTGTTTTAATACTGTGTGTGTGTGTGTGTGTGTGTGTGTGTGTGTGTGTGTGTGTGTGTGTGTGGTGTGGTGTAGTGTAGTGTAGTGTTAGGCAGGATATTCAGCTCAAGAGAAGTGAAGGAACCTGATCCACAGCAACTCATGATAAGCATCAATAGTAGGCTATGGCTTCAGGCGATAGCGTATTTAGCCTTTAGCTGCTTGCTTTCACTAATGTAGGCTTGATAACCTGTTTCTGAGGATGACACTGACTGTTCTGACTGCATTTGCATAGACTAGTATATTTACAATTGATACAGTATATCAATGTGTATGTTTAACTTTATTAATCTACCCTTAAAAATTACAGTAACAGTCTCAGTCTTGAACGATAACATGTTTATTATTTAAATAAACATCTGTGTCCAGTTAGCTGCTGGTGAAGTGTCTGTTGTAAATAATGTCCTGATGCATTGTGGGGTATTCAGCTGCTGTGACATCATTCATCTAGACTAACCAGGCCTACTCTGTGCCAGCACAATATACATTCTCTCTTTTATTTCCGTAATGCTTAGCCCAGTAGTAGAAGCGTCACTTTTGATTAACTTTTGAGGGTGTATTTAGCTGAGCATAATACCATGGTAGACAGAATTCAAGTCTGAAGTGTGTGGGTTTGATGCTTCGCTCGACCAAAGCAGGTGAACCCCAGAATGTTAACATCTCAGGGACTGTTATTTTGGGTCATGTACTTGCTACTTGCTTGCTGATTCTATGAACTTCTA
>CM030174.1:33646502-33651502 GCA_017639675.1 Aplochiton taeniatus | reverse complement strand
CTCAACCCCCCACCTCTACTGTACCCTTTACCCATACCAGGACTCCCTCTATCCCTCCTACTCTTAACCAGAGGCTTGCTTTGACATGTTTGACTACTTTTTTATATATTATATCATTATATACTATATTTTGTCATATTGACCTTACACACTTTCATTTAGTCACGATTCTAGACCTTACACTGCTCACATAATACCGGCTCTAGCAGTTGTCTGTGCATGAAAATCTTTACATTCCTATTCTATTATAAGAGTTTGTATGGGGGTCCTCCTTATTATATTTATTATATTATTATGTATTATTTTTATTTATTATTATCGTTATTATATTTATTAAAAGGTTTTTGTTTATTTACTAACGTCATTGCTGAAAGTATACATCTAGAAAATTGTTTAATGTAATATTCAGAGTATCACAACTATTAATACATGTTCTTTTGTTTAGGAAGCAGTAAGCTCAATGTCACCTCTCGCTCACTATTTCTTAAGTCCCCCCTTCCTTTCTCCTTCTCTCGCTCCTTCCCTCCCTCCCTGCCTCCCTCCCTCCTTCTCTCCCTCCTTCCCTCCCTCCCTCCTTCTCTCCCTCCTTCTCTCCCTCCTTCCCTCCTTCCCTCCCTCCCTCCTACCTTCCCTCCCACACAGCCTTTTTGCGTCTTTTTCGCCCCTTCTTTTCAATGACCCCCCCCCCCCCCCCCCCGTCTTGCTCCTTGCTCTGAATTCTCTCTGCATGCTTAACATTCAGGCCTCAACGTCTCACATGGAGAACTGCATCTAAAAGAGGTCCACTTTCCCTCTCCCCTCTTCCTCCTCTACACTCCTTCTTCCAACTCCCCTCTTTCTCTCTCTCTCTCCCCCCCCTCTCTCTCTCTCTCTCTCTCTCTCTCTCTCTCTCTCTCTTTCTCTCAATGGCTACCTCTGTTGCACTCTCTCTAAAGACTATTACTTCCTGTCCTTGCTTTCAAGTTCACTACATGGCTTTACACCTGTTTTGAGGAATATCTTTAGCTTAAAGATGAAAGATTGAATTGCACACTTACCGAACAGTAGCAGTGAGAAACAAGTAGTAGAAATGGGTCTCATTAGCATGCACATTGAATAAGAAGAGTCTAGCCCCTAAAAAGACCTTCCAACGGGACGGACTGAGTACACCAGTACAGTCCACCTTTAACAGTCTGCTATACATCTGGCCCCCTCTAGTGGACCAACAGTGTAACTGGTGGAGCTCGGTCTTACTGCCTGGATATAGTTTACCGTGCATCTTTAAGGAAGACATGTAGTTCTAATACATGTGTGTTAACCTGTCTATTACGTGTGTTAACATGCCTATTACACATGTGTTTGTTCTGTATGTTGCAGGTGTTCTACCTCTGACACTGCACTTTACACAGCCGTTGCGGGTAACATCCATGGACAGGTCTCTACCCAGGCCTCCATCATTGTTAAGAGTAAGTCTGTCTGTCTGTCTGTCTGTCTGTCTGTCTGTCTGTCTGTCTGTCTGTCTGTCTGTCTGTCTGTCTGTCTGTCTGTCTGTCTGTCTGTCTGTCTTCCTGTTGATATTAATGGGTGTTAATAACGATAATCCTTTTGTGTTGCCATGGCTGTACATCATTTAAATGTTTATCATTTTGAGATGGGTGATGATGACTGTGACATGTTTTATCCGCAGAGTTCAGAGAGGAAGAGGAGTCATCTGTCTACGCATGGCTGCCTTACCAAGGTGAGTTAACATAATCACACCCTCACCTTATCCATAGTCTACCATTACCAAGTTAACATAACCACACCCTCACCCTATCCATAGTCTACCATTACCAAGTTAACATAATCACACCCTCACCTTATCCATAGTCTACCATTACCAAGTTAACATAACCACACCCTCACCTTATCCATAGTCTACCATTACCAAGTTAACATAATCACACCCTCACCTTATCCATAGTCTACCATTACCCTTAATCCCAACCCAAGTAGGCCCACAGCGGTTTGACAGCACAAAAGAGAGAGAGAGAGAGAGAGAGAGAGAGAGAGAGAAATGGGAGAGAGAGAGAGAGAGAGAGAGAGAGAGAGAGAGAGAGAGATAGGAGGGAAGAGGAGAGTGTGGCTCTGGTCTGGGAAATGTATCAACAACATGTTTTCTTGACACATACACAGCTCACAGTCTGTCTGTCTGTCTGTCTGTCTGTCTGTCTGTCTGTCTGTCTGTCTGTCTGTCTGTCTGTCTGTCTGTCTGTCTGTTTACCTGTCTGTCTGCTTCTCTCTGTCTGCCTCCAGCTCCCATGCTCCCGGAGATCAAGTACACTAAGATTAACATCACCTTTGTGAAGAAGTTTGAGGCAGTGTTTGCTGTGGAGGGAGAGTCTGCAACTCTGGAGGCCACCATGAGCGTCAAGCCTAACCTGGCCAACCTTCAGCCTGAGGCCCAGTGGTTCAGAGACGGTAACTAGCTAACTAACTAGTACCACTAACTAACTAGTACTCATATTATTAACCTGGCCAACCTTCAGCCAGAGGCCCAGTGGTTCAGAGACGGTAACCAGCTAACCAACGAGGACCACTAACTAACTAGTACTCATATTATTAACTAGTACCACTAACTAACCAATACTCATATTATTACCTAGTACCTCTAACTAACAAGCAGTTATATTATTACCTAGAACTATTACCTAAAGGAAGAATTATAATACTAGTAATAATACTACAAACTAGTACTATTACCAAATAAATACTATCACTAACTAGTATTTATATAAATAATATAATACCACTAGCTTGCAGTTATAGAATCAATTGCTTTTAACCACTAGCTGCTATTCTAAACCAACCATTAAGGTAAGGTTAATGGTTGGTGTTGTGATGTAGCCCAGTGAACGTGTGTTAATGTTACAATGTTACATTACAATGTTATTCTTTTCCAGACTATCGTTTGTCCGACTCCAAATGGGTGAAGATCGAGTCAGGGAGGGGCTTTTCCAAGCTGACTCTTCCTCACCTGAACAAAGATGACGAGGGTCTCTACACCCTGCGCATGGTCACCAAAGGGGGCGTGGCTGAGCACAGCACCTTCGTCTCTGTAGCAGGTGACCTCACACACAGGAAGTAGAGGCAGCCAGTCAGAACGCTTGATTTGATTGAAGAGATAAATTATTATGTTTTTTTGTCTTAGGAGTGAGCTTGGTAGTTTAGTGACTAAAATAGCAGAAGTTATCATGAAGAAGTCAAAAGATTATTTGAATTGACTTTTATCCTAGGGTACGCATAACAGTCTTGATTGCATAATGCATTTGCCTGTAACTGTAACCACAACCAGTGGAGGAGGTAGCCTAGTGGTTTAACCTTTAACCCCTCCCGGCCCCGCCGCTCCAGACGGCCCCCCTCCCATACCCAAGGCGCCCGGTGCCCCCATGGACATAAAGATCCACGATGCCAACAGAGATTATGTCATCGTGTCCTGGAAGCCTCCCAACACCACCACAGAGGGACCCATCCTGGGGTACTTCATCGACAGGTAACATCCCATAATATTATTAACATCCTCCCATCCTGGGGTACTTCATCGACAGGTAACATCCCATAATATTATCAACATCCTCCCATCCTGGGGTACTTCATCGACAGGTAACATCCCCTAATATTATCAACATTAATATTAATAACATCCTCCCATCTTGGAGTACTTCATCGACAGGTAACATCTCATAATATTATATTTATATTATATTATCAACATTAATATTATTAACATCCTCCCATCTTGGGGATAATAGTATCATTATTGCAACAGGCCTCATGGTCTGAAGAGACACATCCTCACATCTGGGGGGGGGGGGGGGGGGGGGGGGTTGCAGAAAGGGATTGATTTTGCCCTTCTTTAATTAGATTCAAAACAACAGTTGTTACTGTTTCAGTTTTCTTCCTATGTATTTTTTTCTTTTTGGTCAACTTTATTCTCATTCGGAATTTTTACTTAGCGCATGTTTCTTCAGATGTGAGGCTATTTAGGTTAACTGTACTGTCATATTTTCTGGATATATTTAAGTTAAGGTTAGTCTCTCATCACAGTGTTTGAAGTGTTGTATTGACTTTGTTCACTAAGATGTTTTTTAAGTTGTCCTGACTCTGCTCAGTGTGAGGGTTTCATAAGTTGTCCTGAGTGTTCAGTGCGAGGGTTTCATAAGTTGTCCTGAGTGTTCAGTGTGAGGGTTTTATAAGTTGTCCTGACTTTGCTCAGTGTGAGTTTT
Source organism: Aplochiton taeniatus (assembly GCA_017639675.1). Taxonomy (NCBI): domain Eukaryota; kingdom Metazoa; phylum Chordata; class Actinopteri; order Galaxiiformes; family Galaxiidae; genus Aplochiton; species Aplochiton taeniatus. Next base: position 33,647,258 of record CM030174.1, on the reverse strand, counting down.
TTTTTAAGTTGTCTTGACTCTGCTCAGTGTGAGGGTTTCATAAGTTGTCCTGACTCTGCTCAGTGTGAGGGTTTCATAAGTTGTCTTGAGTCTGCTCAGTGTGAGGGTTTCATAAGTTGTCCTGACTCTGCTCAGCGTGAGGGTTTTTTAATTTGTCCTGAGTGTTCACTGAGATGGTTTTCTAAGTCGTCGTGCCTCTGTGTGGTCTCTCAGGTGTGAGGTGGGGACAGAGAACTGGACCCAGTGTAACGACTCCCCCTGTAAGGTGTGTAAGTACCCTGTGGTGGGGCTGTTCGAAGGCCACTCCTACTACTTCAGAGTGCGCACTGTCAACGCCCAGGGGATCAGCAAGCCCTCCCGCATCTCCGACCCCATCGCTGCCTTGGACCCCACCGAGTTCGACCGTCTGCACGGTAAACTCCCAACAGCCTAGCTTCGTATTACTGGAGGATTCTAGTCTCCTGACCCTAACCCTAACCCTAACCATAACCCCCCCACCCCCTCCAACACATCACTGTAACATAGTAATGTAAGGTGAACAACAACGTATGTTTAGCATAATTACAACTCCAGCCAATTGTTATTAATACTACGACACCTTCTAAGTAAACTACACGATAATCTTCCTGGTTAGAGTCTTATCGCGGATTAATGGGGTTGCTACGGCTGGGTTGTGTTATTATGGTCTGTATGTATCCACAGCTAAGAAGTTGGGAGGGAAGCTGGATGTGGTGTCATACCATGATGACCTAGAAG
>CM030174.1:33636502-33639002 GCA_017639675.1 Aplochiton taeniatus | reverse complement strand
TAACAAACAAAGAAATAAGAAATTCAAAGAAAAAGACCACATTTCTTAATATACTTTTTTTCTTCTTCTTATGCTTCATAAGATAAGATTACATTGCTAATTATGTACTGTACGTAATACAATTTCAACAACTTTCAGAAATTCCAAACCCACAAAAGTAAATTGTTGGTGAACCACACATTTCGTTTTGAACAGTTTGAAAGGACACTTGTAGCAAATGGATCAAAACACTCGTCCTGCTCATGTGCTCTTACGTAGAGAGTGTAAATTCATGTCAAGTGAGTCTCTCTGGCCGGTAGCTGAGAACACACTGATCCCCTGGGCCCTCCAAACACCCATCCACACCAAGTGGCCGCGGTTGCCTAGCGATGCCCTAAAGCACCACCGAGACTTTTGTTCTTGTGGATCGTTGCCAAATGGTAATTGTGAAGCTGAGTGTCTACTTTCTAAAAGAAGAAACGGATTTAATGCAAAAAACAACAATCGCAGTGTATGATAAGTGGAAGTAACAATCATTTAAATATCATGGTAATTAAAATGGAGGTGATGGGGGTACCAGTTGATTAAAAAGCAGAGTGAAGTGAATGCAATGCAAATCTGTTTCAAACTAGGTTGCTTAATACTCCAATTGATTTGGATTTTCAAGAAACAATGATATAAAGCCTTGTGTTATTTTGATAAAAGGAGTGATATAAGAAACAATGATATAAAACGTATAAAATATGTTACTTTCATAATAAGGTGTGATAAAGGCCACTTCTAAGTATTCTCTACACTTACCTTACATTGTTTTCCAAGTGCAGGTACTTACCTGTCATTCTATAAGCCGACTGAAATGTTTTTGACTTTCAGCTTCCTGTCTCTTGCAATGCGATATTTGTCGACAAATAACCTTTACCAGCTCTAGCAAATATTTACTCACTGGGCTCTGAGTTTGACTCTGAGTTTGACTCTGAGTTTGACTCTGAGTTTGACTCTGAGTTTGACTCTGAGTTTGACTCTGAGTTTGACTCTGAGTTTGGCTCTGAGTTTTACTCCAGTATTTTACCTGATTAAAGAACAGAACAGACTGGGCATACACTGTGAATAGCAGAAAAGATTAACCTCAGGTGGTGCTGAATGATCAAAGCTTGAAGAAAAAAAAAAATACATCAAATAAAATCAGTTTATTTAATATCGCTGAATGGTTCATTATACTAGTAGTATTTCAATAAACACATTCCCTCATTCACTTACATATATATCGTACAATATTTCATGCAGTGTTCATTGGTTCTCTTTATTTGAATCACTTATAGTTTGGATCATTTTACTACATTTTACTGGCGGTTTGCCCCCATCCCAACCAGCAGTCAACCTCCACTTTTAAAAGTTTAGACGAGAGGAAAGGGTGGAACAGTTTCAACGTTGAGCTGCACCCTTAAGCCCGATTCAGAGTCCAGGCGACAAGTGTTCCTCGACAACAACAACAACAACAACAACATATGTCCGACAGATGCCGCAGCGCTGAAGCCTTTCATCGTCCTGTGCCAGCGACAAAACGTTGAAATAGAATAGCGTTTCTATGACAACATTGCTAATGATTGTTTACATTTTACATCGCTAAGACTTTAGCTAGACCTAACATAACATGTCAGTGCAAAGTTCATATTCAAGGGAATCAGAGGAAGAAGAGGAAATATTGGAGTTGTCTGACAACATCTGACAGCCAGCTAGAATAACCTTCCTCCTCTTCACCCCTCCTCTTCCTCCTCCCCCTCCTCTTCCTCTTTCTCTTCCTCCTTCTCTTCCTCTCCCCTCTTCCTCCTCCTCTTCCCCCCCCCCCCTCCCACTGCCCAGCCTAACCAGCAGAGCCATGATGTGGCCACGGGGGTCATAGAGTTCATCCTGGACCACTTCACCGAGGACAGTGAGGGCACCTTCACCTGCCAGGTCACTGACGGAGGGGGCAAGGCCCAGTCCTCCCTGGTCCTCATAGGGGACGGTACGGACACACACACACACACACACACACACACACACACACACACTCTCACACACACACACACACACACACACTCTCACACACAGAAACACACACACACACAGACAGGGGACAAGGCCCAGATTCTATGGTTAAATATTAATTCTGCTTGAAATAGTTTATAAAAGATTGGCAAAACTAACTTCAACGAGTTTCTGTGTGGGTGTGTATGTGTCTGTGTGCGTGTGTGTGCGGGCCTCAGCCTTCAAGGCTGCGTTGGCAGAGGCAGACTACCAGAGAAGGGAGTACATCAGAGTCAAAGAGGGTAAGAACCATCACCAGAACACCTTCATGGAACACACTAGAACCTTCACCAGAACACCTCCATGGAACACACTAGAACCTTCACCAGAACACCTCCATGGAACACACTAGAACCTTCAACAGAACACCTCCATGGAACACACTAGAACCTTCACCAGAACACCTCCATAGAACACACTAGAACCTTCCCCAGAACACCTCCATGGAACACAC
>CM030174.1:33619002-33629002 GCA_017639675.1 Aplochiton taeniatus | reverse complement strand
TGCTGATTTTAGGGGCTGTTCCAGCTGCCAATCATTTGTTTCCTGCTCTCCTTCTTCCTGTGTTTTAGCCAATGGGAAATAGAAAGTGTGTCAGGAGGGAGCGGGCGTGATTATATTTAGTGTCATATGAAGTTGAACCAGAGAACAGGAAGTGATGTCGCAACGTCTCCGTGACGACCACAGCTGCTGGGATCCGTGGAGGGAGGGAAAGAAGAGGGGAGGATAGAGGAAGACGAGGAGGAGATTGAAAGAGGAGGAAGGAGGCAACAGAGGAGAAGAATAAGTCTGCTGTCTCTCTGTTCGTGCAGATAATAAATTCAACTGAATGTACCTTGAGCCTAAGAGCTTCCTGTCTGTGCCTGCTTTGGTTTCTGATGCTCTCAAAGAATAGAGGGGCCGGGTGTAATGTCCCAGGTTGGCCACTAGATGGTGTGAGTGGACTGATCAGGACGGCAGCATCCTCCTCAGGAGACGCTGAGGGAACCAACCGCTTCATAGTCTCACACACACACACACACACACACACAAAATGACTCCCAATGCCAAATGTAATCCACTGTTTTGGAACGGCAGCGCTACCCTTTGTGTGTGTGACCCACATAGTTAATAGATGACACCTTGCCCCATACACACACACGTGCGCACACACACACACATCGAGGATGGCAGCTGTTGATCCTATATATATGAAGGGAACCAGTCTTCATCACCGCTAAGCCTTTTGACTGTAATTAACTCATACATATTTGATCCATTATTTACCTACACAAGTCATGTGTTTCCATAGCAACCTGTAATCTCTGTAAACGCTGAATCTCCTACACTCCACCACCCTCTCTTCTTTTTCTCAATCTGTCTATTCCTCTTCATCGTCCCTCTCTCTCTCTCTCTCTCTCTCTCTCTCTCTCTCTCTCTCTCTCTCTCTCTCTCTCTCTCTTCACCCCCCCCCCCATCATATGGATCCTATTTCCAAGGCATAGCCACAGACCTCTTGAAATTACATTTCCAAATATAATTTATTAATTTAGTAATTAATTTATATAAGCAAAGCACAAGATGAAAACCGCCTCTCTCAGCTGCTGTTACATTAACCACCACATGGGGGCACAGGTGCTACACATACTCATATGCACACACACTGCCGTGACAGAAAACACACACTCCACTCCATGATACACACGGACACACTTTGCGTTTGCGGACAGCTGTGGGCCGCGTGCACATGTTGGTTTCCAGGAAGTACAAACCACAAAGCTTCCACGGAGTAAAAGTCCCTCCAACACAATGGACCTCATCACTGATTTGGGGAAAGGAAACCACAGAAGAAGAAAAGAACACATGCTGTGATTTAGGAAATACACACACACACACACACACACACACACACCCTCATACACACAAGCACACAGAGAGAGATACCAAAACACACAGAACAGACACACACACAAACTAAAACACACACATACACACACACACACACACACACCAAAGCACAGAGTATTGCTCATTCATAACGGTAATCGTCATCATTCAAGAAAAGAAAGTAAAGGGGCGAAGGACATGAGAGAACACGAGAATAGAGAGAAGGAGGGAGAATGGAGAGAAGAGAGAGAGAACACGAGAATGGAGAGAAGGAGGGACAGAGGGGAAGCTGGAGGATAGGAAGATGAGGCGGAGAAGAAGAAGACAACTCGACTGGAGTTTCTTTCGAGAAGTCTTTTCTCCGCCGTAGCCAGCTAGCAGCGACAAGCAGGCACACTCACAGATTACTTTAAACTCTAGCATTGTGTTCAGAGCACAGCGCAGATCAGACGCATAGAGACACGTTGCGCACATTATGTGTGTGCGTGCGTGCGTGTTTGCATGTGCATGTTTGTCAGTGTTTGTAAGTGTGTGTGTGCGTGTGTGCGCGTGTGCCTGCGCAAACAAGAGTGAAAAGGAGTGAGTGGGTGATTCGCCTTTGAAGACCTGCTGTCTTTCGTCAGAACAAAGTAACCGTGTAACCTGTTCTCCGTTTCCCTGAACTAAAAGAACCGGAGCTCAACCTGCCTGCCGCTGCTCGCATGTGATCGCTGTTCCTCGGCAGTGCTCCTTAAACTCTGCTTTTGTTCACGATCAACGGATAGGGAAGAAAATACACTAAATCTTTAACAAGTAGACTTACTTTTTTAAAACTGTTTTATATTTGTGATAAAGAAATAGATATAATGCGGTAGATTCTATCTGTAAAGTGGTTATACACACACAACATGAATCCTTTGACAAGATGATATTTTTTTGTCTTTTTTTCAGTTGTAAAAACAAAACATAAACAGTATGCTATCTGTAAAGTTATATCAAACTTCAATCGGTCTAACAATCGGTGTAAGGAGCTCCTCGTTCCATGAACGGTTGAAGGAACGCTGGGGCGTCCGCGCTCACGGCGAGTTCTACACACAGAGCCGCCGACGTTTGCTGTCTTTTAACGGGCTCTTCAACAACAGGACTTCGTAGCGTTGATCGTTGGGTTTGACATGGGAGTGAGTTTGGGGTCCGCTAATCAGACCGCTCCATGTTGTGATACGGAGAGGAGAGCTGCTGTCTGTGAAGAGGAGTCAGAATACCAATACCTGTTGTCCAGGCTACTGCTACCGGACATACACACACGCTCACACACACCCGCGCTTACACACACACACACACACACACACACACACACACACACACACTGTACTCCACAGCGTGAAATAGCAAGCCTGCATGGCTGTGTGAATACTAACAACTTTACAACGTTTTCAGTGATTTGAATCACGAGTGACTTTGCTGCAGCATTCCCAACCAATTTAAAAGACTCAACAGCGCTCCGGTAGTGTGTGTACGTTCCCGCGCGCGCGCACACACACACACACACACACACACACACACACACACACACACACACACACACACACACACACACACACACACACACACACACACACACACACACACACACACACACACACACACACACACACACTCCTCACCCTTCACTCCTTTGAGTGGTTTCATTGGATACATGCCAGCGGGCACAGCCAATAACATCGCTCGGATGGCTTTGTGGCTGTGAGCCGTGGAAATAGATCGAAACTCACCCTCGAACGCACACATACACACACACACACGATCTCTCTCTCTCTCTCGCTCTCTCTCTCTCACACACACGCACATACCATCTCTCTCTCTCTTTCTCTCTCTCTCTCTCTCTCTCTCTCACACACACACACACACACACACACTCTCTCACACACACCAGTAAGAGAGTAAGAGACTCCCTGCTAGCGGGGTTCCAATGACTGACCAGGACCAGACCCCAGCCACTTTTCAAATCCATTTGCTCTAGATTTGGCTTCCAACCACAACATTATGAAGTTATTTCTTCAAATGAAGGCTTGTTTGGGGCAGCAGAGGCTAGCTGTAAATGGTGTGTGTGTGTGTGTGTGTGTGTGTGTGTGTGTGTGTGTGTGTGTGTGTGTGTGTGTGTGTGTGTGTGTGTGTGTGTGTACGGAGGAAGGACTAAGATCAATCTGATCAGAAACATCGAGCGTCTGACAGATGGACTGAGTACATTTGGAGTAACAGTCTGTAGACTACAGTGGAGTGAAGCACCCTGACTGGAGTCTGTAGACTACAGTGGAGTGAAGCACCCTGACTAGAGTCTGTAGACTACAGTGGAGTGAAGCACCCTGACTAGAGTCTGTAGACTACAGTGGAGTGAAGCATGCAGGTGTTGTGGCTGTAGAATGTAACAGTCCAAAAACATGAACATCCTAAGATTAAGTCCCTTGTTTAAACATATTGAAAGTTTGTATGTTGTGTCCATCAGTGGATATTGTCTATGTGTGTGTGTGTGTGTGTGTGTGTGTGTGTGTGTGTGTGTGTGTGAGAGAGAGAGAGAGAGAGAGAGAGAGAGAGAGAGAGAGAGAGAGAGAGAGAGAGAGAGAGAGAGAGAGAGAGAGAGATGCTGCAGGATAAAGGACGAGCCAGGACTCTGCTCATTAAGATGTTCTCTACATCCCATAATGACGTGGCCATATGGTCACTGTGGTGAGAACAGCTTTCCCCTGTCAGGTGATTTAGAATGGGTTTCATATCAAAACAGGAAATAACTCCATATATGAGTGTGACAGTCAACAACTCCATATAAGGGAGAGAGGCCTGGAACACACAGACCACATTTCAACTAATGTGTTAGCGAATAACTAAGTTAGCTGGCTAGTTAACTAACTAAACATCAAAGGAAGGGTCACTGTGATAGCTTTAGTCAAGTGATTTCCTCCTCTCCTCTCCTCTCCGCTCCGCTCCTCTCCGCTCCGCTCCTCTCCTCTCCTCTCCTCTCCTCACCATATCTTAGCCACACATGGAATGCTAATCTTAGTTTAATAGTTTTGTTTAGGTTAGTTTGATAGAGACATAGAGAATGAGAAAGAGAGAGAAACAGAGAAAAAGATAGAGAAAGAGGGAAAGAGGGAGGGAGAAAAACAGAGGGAGAGAGAGAGAGAGAGAGAGAGAGAGAGAGAGAGAGAGAGAGAGAGATAGTGGTACAAGGAGAGAGATAGAGAGGCATAGAGGTACAAAGAGAGCGAGAAAGAGAGAAATAGATAGTGAGAGAGATAGACACAGAGGTAAAAAGAAAGAGAGAGATTGAGGTAAAAAAGAGAGAAAGCGAGAGGTAGAGAGAGAGAGAGAGAGAGAGAGAGAGAGAGAGAGAGAGAGAGAGAGGGAGGGAGAGCACCTTGTAGTGAGATGTCTCCTCTGAGTTAAATGTTTGTGATGTAAATTAACCGCTACACAAAACCAAAACCACAGCAGAAATATTCCCCGTATGTTGGTGAAGTGACCCGATGCTGTGAACAAACTGTGTGTGTGTGTGTGTGTGTGTGTGTGTGTGTGTGTGTGTGTGTGTGTGTGTGTGTGTGTGTGTGTGTGTGTTGCAGTAGGATGCTGTCACCCCAGGCAACACACCCGTGCACTACTCCACCGAGCACCATCATCGTCAACACGACCGCACGCCTGTCCTCCTCCCGGACGAAACACACACACACACACACACACACACACACACACAACCACACACACACACACACATGCACATACACACACAGGTGAGCAGGAACTTATTGCCTAGCAGAGGATTAGGTCCGAGTCAGTTCCTTATGGTCGTCTAATGAACTCAGCCTATCAGTTCACCATCAGGATGAACATCAGTGAACCGTCCCTCTTCTTCAGATAGAACAAATCCTCCTGGTTTACTCCTAATACCTTTTTGGAGAGAGTTACATATATATATATATATATATATATATATATATATATATATATATATATATAGTACTGTGCAAAAGTTTTAGGCAGGAATGAAAAGTAAGAATGCTTTCAAAAATCAAAGTGTTAATAGTTTCTTTTTATCAATTAACTAAATGCAAAGTGAATGAACAATCTAAATCAAATAAAAATGAGCTGTGACCACTCTTTGCTTTCAAATTTTTGCCAGCATTTTTAAAAATCTGCCTAAAACTTTTGCACAGTACTGTATATACATATATTCTGAATGATATCATGGAAAGATGTTTTTGCCATAAGGGTTGCTTTTTAATTGCCACTGTCACCATATCTGATAGTTAAAAATACTAACAAAAATAAGTACACAACTAAAGCAAAAAAATGAATCCTTTTCATTTTTGCGAGCACATTGTAGGTACTGTATTCTAGAACGAACTAGTCCAATAGCTCTGGTCAAAGTATGTATTGCATATGTATTAAATACATTATACATGTATTTATATTTTACAGTTCTTGGCTTTGGTTGACACTGAGGTCAGAATCCCATCCTGTACATTGTATTAGAATATTCTGATTCTCCAAAGTTCGTTTTTTTTTTTCATTTTTGGCTCACCATCTCTTGAAAAATGATTTTGTCATGCCACTTCCCGTGTAAGGAACCCGTCCTCGATAACGATCATAGGAAAACTAAAAACAAGTGGAATGGAAGTTGATAAGGTGCAGTGGCCAGAACCAGCTAGGCAGCGATATGCAATCTAAGTATTTTTGGTTGTTTTTCCCCCTGTATATTCTTTCCTCAAAGTATTTTTCTGTTTACTGAATTCAATAGAGAGCATATTTTTGTTTGCACAACTGTAATGTATCCTGTATGTACTGTGGGTATGTTGCACTGGTGTGTGGAGAAAAAAAATTATAATTGTTTCAACAGTATATTTGTGTTTCTGCAAATTTTCTGTAGACTTGGACATATTTATGAGGAATTAGTTACATTCGGAACCATTATGATGAGTCCCACAAAGATGAAAGTGCTTTTGATTGAGCTCAGCAGTGCGTACTTGGTTGGACCAAAATCTGGTCATGTGAATGAAGTGTGTGCCATTTGAAGCAAAAGTTAGATTTTGATCAATATTTTTGTAGTTTGGATTGCAGTACTTCATTTTGCAGGATATATGAGGTGTTTTGCACTTTGGGTGTGGGGTTTGTTTTTGTCTTTAGTGTTTTGACAAAACGAGCCCTGTTTTCAAAATCGTGCTTAATCAATCGAAAAAAACGATAGTACAAAACTCTATTTAGTGGAATTTGAGCTGGGTTATTAGAGCTGGGTTATTAGAGCTGGGTAATTAGACCTGGGTAATTCCAGCTGGGTTATTAGAACTTGGTTACTAAAGCTGGGTTATTAGAGCTGGGATATCAGAGCTGGGTTATTCGAGCTGGGTATACCTGTACTCCCAGTCCCGGTCCCTGCGCTCCACCAGCAAGGACTTACTCTCCACTCCTCGCACCAGACTCAGAACCTTTGGCGATAGGGCTTTCTGTGCAATTTCCCCGACCCTCTGGAACACCCTGCCCCCTTATATCCGTTCTGCCACTTCTCTGCCACAGTTCCAAAAGTACCTCAAAACACACCTCTTCTCTCTCGCCTATCCTCCCTAAAACCCCTACCCTGCCCTCTACCTTCCTCCTCCCACTCTTGTGAAGCGACCTTGGGTATCATGAAAGGCGCTATAGAAGTCCAAGTCATTATTATTATTATTATTATTCGAGCTGGGTTATTAGAGCTGGGTTATTCGAGCTGTGCTATTAGAGCTGGGTTATAAGAGCTATGTTATTAGAGTCGGGTTATTCTAGCGGGGTTATTAGAGCTGGGTTAGTAGAGCTGTGTAATTCGAGCTGGGTAATTAAAGCTGGGTTATTAGAGCTGGGTTATTAGAACTGGGTAATTAGAGCTGTGTTATTAGAGCTGGGTTAGAAGAGCTGGGTTAGTAGAGCTGGGTTATTAGAGTTGGGTTATTAGAGCTGGGTTATTAGAGCCGGCTTTTTCGAGCCGGGTTATTAGAGCTGGGTTATTAGAGCTGGGTTATTAAAGTTAGGGTTCTGGAATACTGCATGGAAGGTCAGGCACTTGGGAATTTGGAGAAATTGGTTAGAATGGATCTCATCCAATATCATATCAGACCCTAACCTCTATGGTGTCGGGATTTGAGTGTGTGTGTGTGTGTGTGTGTGTGTGTGTGTGTGCGTGCATGTGTACTCGTATGAGTATGTGTGTGTATGCATGGGTATGTGTGAGTGCGTTTAAGTGTGTGTGTATATGTGAGTGTATGTATGTATGTGTGTGTGTGTGTGTGTGTGTGTGTGTGTGTGTGTGTGTGTGTGAGAGCGTGTATGTGTTTGAATGTATGTGTGCGTGCGAGCGTGTGTGTATTTGTGTGTGTGTGAGAGAGAGAGAGAGAGAGAGAGAGAGAGAGAGAGAGAGAGAGAGAGAGAGAGAGAGAGAGAGAGAGAGAGAGAGAGAGAGAGAGAGAGAGAGAGAGAGAGAGAGAGAGAGAGAGAGAGAGAGAGAGAGAGAAAGAAAGGAGGGTGGATCCTGGCTCCAAGAGAGTGATTTCCCTGGAGGTAGGGAGGTGCATAGAGAGACAGATAAAAAAGACAGGCAAAGGCAAGAGAGAGAGAAGCAGAAAAAGAAGATGAAAAAAGTGGGAGGTAAAAAAAGAGAGAGGGAGAGAGAGAGAGGCAAGGCAAGTCAGGGGAATCTAAGCAGAACCACCTCCGTCCTTGTATTCCAACTCTTTAATCTTAAAGATGCTGTTGTGTTGAACACCTCATTAAAAAAACACTACCAGACGATATCATCAGATAGATATATTAGACACATTATTACAGATCACTGTCTTTATTAGAGATGGAAATCATGTATCTTTATTAGACACATTATTACAGATCACTGTCTTTATTAGAGATGGAAATCATGTATCTTTATTAGACACATTATTACAGATCACTGTCCTTATTAGAGATGGAGATCATGTATCTTTATTAGACACATTATTACAGATCACTGTCCTTATTAGAGATGGAAATCATGTATCTTTATTAAACACATTATTACAGATCACTGTCTTTATTATAGAGGGAAATCAGGTATCTTTATTAAACACATTATTGCAGATCGCTGTCCTTTTTAGAGATGAAGATCATGCATCTTTGTTGAACACATTATTACAGATCACTGTCCTTATTAGAGATGGAGATCATGTATTTATATTAGATAAATTATTATAGATCACTGTCCTTATTAGAGATGAAGATCATGTATCTTTATTGAACACATTATTACAGATCACTGTCCTTATTATAGATGGAGATCATGTATCTTTATTGAACACGTTATTACAGATCACTGTCCTTATTATAGATGAAGATCATGTATCTTTATTAGATACATTATTACACATCACTGTCCTTATCAGAGATGAAGATCATGTATTTATTTTAGATAAATTATTACAGATCACTGTCCTTATTAGAGATGCAGATCATGTATCTTTATTAAACACATTATTACAGATCACTGTCCTTATTATAGATGGAGATCATGTATCTTTATTAGATACATTATTACACATCACTGTCCTTATCAGAGATGAAGATCATGTATCTTTATTGAACACATTATTACAGATCACTGTCTTTATTATAGATGAAGATCATGTATCTTTTTTAAACACATTATTGTAGCTTTTTTTCAGCGGGCTTCTGACTGTTGTTGTGTTGTCATGGTGACCAATGTCTTGGCAATGCCTAGGAGTTTGTCACCGTCTGCAATGGTCTGTGTGTAACGCAAGGCGACTTCACCAAGAGAATCGTCTGAGGAGGAGATATGGAGAGCGAGAGAGAGAAAGAGAGAGAGAGAGAGGTAGAGGAAGAGAGAGAGAGAGAGAGAGAGAGAGAGAGAGAGAGAGAGAGAGAGAGAGAGAGAGAGAGAGAGAGAGAGAGAGAGGGAGAGGGAGAGGGAGAGGTAGAGAAAGAGAAAGAGAGAAAGAGACGGAGAGCTGATGCAGAGAGAAAATAAATACGAAGCAAGGAAAGAATCAAGAGAGAGAGAGAGACAGAGAGAGCGAGAGAGAGAGAGAGAGAGAGAGAGAGAGAGAGAGAGAATAGCAGAGACAAAGGGAGTTGGAGTGAAAGAGAGAGAGAGAGAGAGATGAGACGGAGAGATAGAGAGATGAGATGGAGAGATGGAGAGAGAACTAGAGATAGCAGTAGAAAGAGAGACCTAGGGAGAAAAGTACGAAGAGAGAGAAATATTGAGTACTATACAGGGATTACAGAATGTGGGTCGCCTCTGTGTTAGGAGGCAATGGAAGCAGCATACACAACCCACTCTGACTCTGTGTGTGCGTGTGCTAGCGTGTGTGATATACTTGTATTTTGTTGTTTTGTGTCTTATATGTTTGAAAGTGTGTGTGTGTTAGCGTGTGTCATCGTATGCGTGCAGTGTTTTTGTGGGTCTTAGCGTATGAATGTGTGTGTGTGTGTGTGTGAATGTGAGTGTGTCAGGGAGGTATCACCTCTCGCCCTACTTCCCAAAACGTATTCTCCTGCTCAGGGGTGTGTGTGTGTGTGTAGGATGCTTACATAACGCAATGGTATTATAGCTAGGTGGATATGTATCGATGGGTGTGGATGAATTCTGGGC
>CM030174.1:33609002-33616502 GCA_017639675.1 Aplochiton taeniatus | reverse complement strand
TTGTGTGAGTGTAAGAGAGAGAGAGAGAATTTGACTGAGTGTGTGAGAGAAAGAATGAGTGTGTGTGTGTGTGTGTGTGTGAGAGAGAGATTATGACTGTGTGTGTGTGTGTGTGTGTGTGTGTGTGTGTGTGTGTGTGAGAGAGAGAGAGAGAGAGAGTGTGCCGAGAGTGTGCCTGTGTGTGTGAGAGAGAGAAAGAGAGAAAGAGAGAAAGAGAGAGAGAGAAAGAAATAGAGAGTGTGTCTGTGCGTGTGTGTGTGTGTGTGTGTGTGTGTGTGTGTGTGTGTGTGTGTGTGTGTGTGTGAGTGTGTGTGAGTGTGTGAGAGAGAGCTGTCAGAAGTAGTTAGCAGGTGACTCGGTCAGCCCCTTGGTGATCAGGCTGTAGAAAAGACATTCCACGTTAGCTTAGGCAGCTGCTGACCTTCACACACACACACACACACACACACACACACACACACACACACACACACACACGCACACGCACATGCACACACACACACACACACAGACACACAGACACACACACACACATTCAGGAGAGCTGAGACACACCGATCACTACCCAGGAGGACCAGGGGAGGAGAGAGAGTAGGAGAGGAGAGGAGGAGAGGAGGAAAGAGAGGAGGAGAGAGGAAGAGGAGGAAAGAAAGGAGGAGAGGAGGGGAGGACAAAGAGGAGGAGAGGAGGAAGGGAGGAAAGAGAGGAGGAGAGATGAAGAGGAGGAAAGAAAGGAGGAGAGGAGGGGAGGACAAAGAGGAGGAGGGGAGGAAAGAGAGGAGGGGAGGAAAGAGGCGGGGAGAGGTGGAGAGCAGTCTACGAGAGATGGAGGGATAGAGAGATGGAGAGCTGGAGAGAGGAGAAGGACTAGAAGGGAAGAGAAGTAAAGAGAAGGGCCGAAGAAAGAGAGAACTTAAAGAAAGAGATGAAACAAGATGGAAAAGGTTGGTGGGTACAGAGGAGGAGAGGAGGAGGAGGAGAGGAGGAGAGGAGGAGAGGGGAGGAGGAGAGGAGGAGGAGGAGGAGGAGACGGATTGAAAAGGAAGGACAAGGTCTAGAGGTGGAGAGATGGAGAGATGGAGAGGATGCTTACTGGTAGCAGGTGTAGGGATGAGGGATGGAGAAGCAGGAGGAGGAGGGATGGAGAGATGAAGAGGATGATTACGGGTTGCAGGGTTGGGGGAGCATGTGAACAGCTCTCTGTACCATCTGCCCGGGCCAATCAGCAGGCAGCCGTGTCATCGCGGCGATGTGACAACCACAGAGCAGCAGAGAATAGAACAGAATGCCCCCCCGCCCCCCATCCAGCCTCCCCACACCCCCCATCCAGCCTCCCCTCCATCCAGCCTCCCCTCCGTCCAGCCTCCCCCCCCCCTCCCCCCCATCCAGCCTCCCCTCCATCCAGCCTCCTCCTCCCAGAAGGTGTAATCTCAGAGGAGACAGAAAAACAATCTTCTGATCTGAGATCTGTTAATAAGGCTTCAGCAGAGCCTATCTGTCTCCCTGTCCACACACACACACACACACACACACACAACCACAAGCACACACACACACACACACAACCACAAGCACACACACACACACACACACACACACACACACACACACACACACATAACCACAAGCACACACACACACACACACACACACACACACACACACACACACACACACACATAACCACAAGCACACACACATACATACACATGCAACCACACACACATCCACACATCCACGGTGGCGCATGGGGAAGGACAAATCATATTGTCAGAAAATCTAACATTTCCTAGCTCCCTATCCGTTGGCTCACTTTCAGTCCAGGCATCGGTATTTGTTTTGTTTTTACTTCTATCAGGTTGCCACGGTGACTTACAGCTCCATTTTAGAAAAAAGTTACTTCGTAATTTTATTCTTTTAAAGGGGCCATAATGTAAGAATTTGATATTTGATAATATTTCTTTGTCTAGCATTGTTTTATCACTCATAGGGATTGTAAAAACAACATAAAAAAGTTACATTTCTGCCTAGTGCATTTTCTCTGGTTCACCTCTGACAACACATCTACCCTATTTTATAAGCTGTTCTGAATTGCAGGGATTTGTGTTGTAGAAAATGGGGAACCAATCACTGCTACACAAAAATGTGCATAATTCTGAACCTTACTATATCCCCAGCCAATAACACAAGTCTGCTCATGAATATGAATGAGCAATGTGCGTCAACTGATAACTTGTGGACGCTCACCACTGAAAAAGGCATGTGATTTGGAAGGGAAGAAAGAGGCACCTTAAAATAATTAATACAAAATATTGTTATATATTGTTCAATTATTTTTAAATGTGGTTCATAGACACCAAGGAATCACACATCTATGTAGGATTGTCTACATTATGGACCCTTTAAGTGTTGGAAATATGAATCTGGGTAGCATATCATGTAATTTACCTGATCTAGAGTCGCCTAAACATGTATATTTTCAAAGCTTTCAGCTTCTAGCCTGAGAATCCATTTCTAGCATCATAGTTAGGAAAGCTAATAATTACAGTTCATGTAATTAGTTAAATCATTTTTAAAATTCCGATATATCGATATATAATGTGGAAATGAAAATCTTCAAAT
Source organism: Aplochiton taeniatus (assembly GCA_017639675.1). Taxonomy (NCBI): domain Eukaryota; kingdom Metazoa; phylum Chordata; class Actinopteri; order Galaxiiformes; family Galaxiidae; genus Aplochiton; species Aplochiton taeniatus. The sequence goes on along the minus strand of CM030174.1, from coordinate 33,613,880 downwards.
GAAAATCAAAACAACAACATTCCCAGGAGATGTATTCTAGAGTGCACATGACACAATCCAAACAATAACAACAACAACACAAAGAAACACTCAACGTCTGCAGCGGACAAGGTATTGTATCAAAAGTTTAATCTCAAATCATTTTTTCAAAATATGTCATAGAATGTGTGATAATCTGCAGGACAGGATCTTATTTCAATCTTTCCAAACAAATACTTTGAGGAGCCGTGTCTGACAGCCACCAGCTCTATGTAAGTATTAACGTCTGTGAGGAGAGAGAAACAATAGATAATATACATTGGATGTTCATAGACTTTCATAGACGATAAATGTACAATTTTTTTTTTGAATAGTAAAAACAGTTATTTTAACAAGGTTTTGTACATGGATCAAAAAAGTACAGCATATTTAATAATTTTACAAATTCTTCATAAAAAATAGATTTCTGTACAAAAAACATTTTTCTTTTGCACCTACTTCAAGTCAGCAGCACATGGGGGGTGATGAAGATGAGGAGGAGGAGGAGGAGGAGGAGGGGGAGGAGGAGGATGAGGGGGAGGATGAGGAGGAGGATGAGGAGGGTGAGGGGGAGGAAGAGGATGAGGAGGATGAGGAAGATTAGGAGGAGGAGGGGGGTGAGGGGGAGGAGGGGGATGAGGGGGGTGAGGGGGAGAAGGAGGATGAGGGGGGTGAGGGGGAGGAGGAGGATGGTGTGCGAAGGAGACTACAGCTTTGCGGATCAGTCAATCATAGGACAGATGTTATTGCAGCAAGCCCACCACAAGGCGAAAGACGAAAAAGCTGACGTGAAGCACACAGTAAGACAGTGTCTGTGTGTGTGTGTGTGTGTGTGTGACATATCCATGTCTGTTCTAGGAATTTGTATGAACCTTGTGTGTGTGTGTGTGTGTGTGTGTGTGTGTGTGTGTGTGTGTTTGCATGCGAGCAGGGGTGCATAAGGGCCTCATCCGTTTCAGTGGGCAAGAAAAAGCCCTCATCAACATACACAATATCAACAACACCACCACCACCAGCAGCACCAGCACAGACAACAGCGATGGTTAGCCGTAACATGTCAAATACAAAACAGATCTTCTGTAGAAAAATGCAGGGGGTGCAAATGCTTGTTCAATTAGCCTAATTACACACACACACACACACGCACACGCACGCACACGCAAACGCACACACGCACGCGCACGCAGACAGAGGCTTATTTGAGTCTTTCATCCATTCACTTTATAGTAAATTATACTGGAGGGTAAAGTTTACTGAAAGGTACTGGTGTTTAAGTTGTAATGGTACTGGTGTTTAAATTCTACTGAATGGTACTGGTGTTTAAATCCTACTGAATGGTACTGGTGTTTAAGTTCTAATGGTACTGTTGTTTAAGTTCTACTGAATGGTACTGGTGTTTAAGTTCTAATGGTACTGTTGTTTAAGTTCTACTGAATGGTACTGTTGTTTAAGTTCTACTGAATGGTACTGGTGTTTAAGTTCTAATGGTACTGTTGTTTAAGTTCTACTGAATGGTACTGGTGTTTAAGTTCTAATGGTACTGGTGTTTAAGTTGTACTGAATGGTACTGGTGTTTAGGTTCTACTGAATGGTACTGGTGTTTAAGTTCTAATGGTACTGTTGTTTAAGTTCTACTGAATGGTACTGGTGTTTAAGTTCTAATGGTACAGGTGGTTAAGTTCTAATGGTATTGGTGTTTAGGTTCAACAGAATGGTACTGGTGTTTAAGTTCTAATGGTACTGGTGTTTAGGTTCTACTGATTGGTACTGGTGTTTAAGTTCTACTGAATGGTACTGGTGTTTAAGTTCTACTGAATGGTTCTGGGGGGTAAAGTTCTCCTGATTGGCACGGGGGGGGGGGGGGGGGAGTTCTAGTATTGCACTTTCTATCCATGACTGTCTATGAGACTGAAGCATTTTAAGGAGGACAGACTTAGCCTTAGTCTTTAAAATCACAGTGAAACTTTTAGAGGAAGCCCTGCTCCCCATTTTATCATGATGTCACTTCCTGCTCTTCCTGCCTCATGATGTAACTTCCTGTTCTGTCATCCCACCACACTTTTCCTGTCTTGTGATGTAACTTCCTGTTCTATCATCCCATCATACTCTTCCTGTCTCATGATGTAACTTCCTGTTCTGTCATCCCACCACGCTTTTCCTGTTCTCTCTCATTTATTGGGGAAAGGGGACTAAGGCAGTGTTTGCAGACATGGTTTCTCTGAAACGTTGTTGTGTTTTCAGGGGTGAACCAAACAGAAATGATCAGTGTGTTTCTAGTTCCTAATCATTGAGAAAATCCAGGCAGGCATTTGATTGGTTGACTGAGCTCGAGCTATCACAAATAATTGATAAGGGAACACATAGTATTGACCACGCCTCACTGAACTAATGTTGCTAAGGAAGTGTAAGAGGTGGGCAAGAGGGGTTGTAATGAATTATGGGATGTGGAAAACCTTAACCACCCACTGATTTAAAGCAAGTGCAGCATTTATGAAAAAACAACAACAATGTCCTCAAGAGTTCAGCATCACAGAAAAAGACACTGCTTAGCACACGAGGTAGGATGGGGTCGCTATGGAAACCAACTACATTCTGACAAATGCTGGGGGGGGGGGGGGGCGGGGAGCGCAGGACACACACACACACACACACACACACAAAAACAACATTGTGCCAACGTTGTTGTCGTCCGCTAGTTCGGCTTACACTGGGACACACACACACACACACACACACGCACACGCACACGCACACGCACTTCGGACTGGTTGTCATGGAAACACAGTCGGGGTGCGGTGGTGTGTCGCCGCGCCGTGCTGGAGGAACACCACGCCGCCGCACACAACGTCTAGACCCTGTACGTCAACGAACCCATTCATAAAACACTATAGTGCAAAATTTGTGCGGTCAAAGTTTTGCCTTCTCTCTGTCTCGTGCGCCCTGAGGGAGCTCCAACGGGTCACTCCACCAAAGGCCAGTCTTCACTGAAGACATCCGCCCGTTACCGTGGAGACGGCCCCGCGCCCGGCACACCAGCGGTGTCCATCTGTTTGTTTGTTTGTTTGTTTGTTTGTTTGTCTGTTTGTTTGTCTGCTTGTTTGTCTGTTTGTTTGTCTGTTTGTTTGTTTGTTTGTTTGTTTGTCTGTTTGTTTTTCTGTTTGTTTGTTTGTCTGTTTGTCTGTTTGTCTGTTTGTTTGTTTGTGTGTTTGTTTGTTTGTCTGTTTGTTTGTTTGTTTGTTTGTTTGTTGTTTTTGCGGCAGGTTAGTAAAGAAGGAGTGTTTTGGTCTGGACCTGTCAGACAATGACCAGAGATTCCAGAAGGAGGGAGAACCAGAGCCAGGACAAGCTAGTCTGACCAGTACCAGGGACCAGTGGATGCCTCTACAACCAGTACCAGGGACCAGTGGAGGCCTCGACAACCAGTACCAGGGACCAGTGGAGGCCTCTACAACCAGCTAGCTGGACCAGTACAGGCCTCTACAACCAGTACCAGGGACCAGTGAAGGCCTCTACAACCAGCGAGCTGGACCAGTGGAGGCCGCTACAACCAGCACGCTGGACCGGGAGAGGCCTCTACGACCACTGCTAATGGCCAGGGGAGCCCGTACCCAGTGTAGGAGGTCTGGGTGCAGTAGGAACAGCAAAGCTGCTTTAGTGCAGGATAGTCTGTGGGGTAGGGCCCCTTCTAGGACAGAGAAGTGCATCTGGACCCCTGCTGTGCTTCTGGAGCTGTATGGAGTGGGGGTGGGGGGTCTGTCTGGGGCCGAGAGAGATGAGGGGAGTGTGGGTCTGTCTGGGGGGGGTCCACGTGTCCCACGAAGGCTACGCCTCACAGTACAGGACTAGTCCATGTTTTGCTGTACCACGGGGGTAGTTGGCTTATACCGCTGTCCAACTTCAAGGGTTTAGGACTAAACCATGGTGCATACTGGGGTCTGGGTGGGTTTGTTGGGTTGTATCACTGTGCATTCTGCCGTGGGGTTGTTGGGTTGTACCACTGAGCAGAATGCCGGGGGGGTAGTCGGGTTGTACCACTGTGCATTCTTCCGTGGGGGTGTTGGTCTGTACCACGGTGAAGACTGCCGTGGGGGTAGTTGGGTTATACCACTGTGCCTTCTGCCGTGGGGGTAGTCGGGTTATACCACTGTGCCTTCTGCCGTGGGGGTAGTCGGGTTATACCACTGTGCCTTCTGCCGTGGGGGTAGCCGGGTTATACCACTGTGCAGACGGTGTTGAGCGTGGTGTCAAACCTCACGGCCTTGGCCTCGGTGGGCTTCATGTTGGTGTCATACATGGGGTTCTCAAAGGAGGCCTGGCCGTTGGTGCTCTCATGGCCCACATAGCCGTTGTACTGGACCTTGGGCCGGGCTCTGGGGGAAACAAAGCACAGAGCTTAGCCACGGCCATCAGTTAGAACACACAGTCACGCCTGTTTATGTACAGGAGAGAGCAATCAAATACACACTGTTAGGAGTAACTAGTCACACACATTTGTGAAGGATGGCTGGATGGATGGATGGATGGATGAATTAATGGATGGATGGAGAGATGGATGGATGGCTGGATGGATGGATGGATGGATAGATGGATGATCAAGTTGGAGGAAAATGAAATGGTGATAAAGGGTGAGAATGAATGTGGGAAGCCAGCGTGTAAAAATCTATTTCTATCTATTCTATATTTTTTATTCACTAATGAATTACAGTTTTGTAAAAGGCCCTGTTCTATTTCAATTCTCTCTACTATTTTGTAAAAGGTTCTGTTCTATTTGAATTCTCTCTATTCTTTTGTAAAAGGTTCAGTTCTATTTTAATTCCCTCTCTTCCTCTGTGAAAGGCTCTGCAACCAGAAGAGATCAGA